>CM045891.1:2133971-2273971 GCA_025169545.1 Anguilla japonica
TTCTGTACATACCTGTTTTCAGTTGAGGGTTATGTAAAATAGTCTTCGCTCTCACTGCCTTGTGTGTTGTACAGTCAGGCCTGGATGTTTTTGTTTCATAAAACCGTCCCCTGATGGAATTTAAAAAAAATATTTTTTTACCTGAAATATTTGTTGCAGTACTGAAAGTAACCTGACAGCGGCCTTGCTGTTAAGGCTTTGTGCCGTCTGATGGAACGACGGCGGGGGGCCGGGGTTCGAGGCGCGTCCTCTCCCTCGCTGCGGACCTTTAAATAACCCGTGATGTCCGTGGAACGCGGTCCATTTGGCTGGAGTGTGAACGCTTACGGGTGCCATCTGTAGAAAGGACGTGTCCGCTCGCTGCTAGGTGAAAATATTCACCGATGTGCTACCTTCTGAATATGCAGGCCTGTAACTGTGAGCTTTGCACAATGTGTTTTATTTTTTGACCCCCCCCCACCCCCTTCCCGGGGCTGGTTCGCATTTCATAGTGGATGTTTACAAACACACGGGGGTGAAGTTCTCGCCTTATTTGTCAGTTCATTAGTTCAAGGGTCTGCTTTGAAAACAGGAAGTGATGCGTCTGGTGCCCTCTAAATCACTGTCCAAGATGGAGGCTCTTGAAGTAGCGCTCTGAGGTGCATCGAGACTCACCTCCTACAGGATTTAGTTTTATGTATTATTTCTTTGGAATTCATTTATCGTTTTAGCCGTGTTCAGCTGAAGGTAGTTTTGGAACCCCCTTGACTTTTATCAACAATACTCGCAATCAGTATTGTGATAAAAGGAGAAACAAAAAAACAACTGTAGTGAAGACAATTGTGGAAATTTATCTGTAAAAGTTAATGTGTAATCTGATGAAGAATGGTCTAAATTGGTATGACCTCAGTGTTGTTTTTCGTATGTGTATACGTATGTATAAGGCTGGAAAGTTGCATTTAAATGCTGACTCTGAAGCGAAGCTGAGGGCGTTTTGCCCATGATTGTGTGCTTCTGCATGTGCGTGAGGCTTCAGGCTCCGCGGGTGTGACAGCAGTCATGCTTCTTCGGTTTGCTGATCTTGCTGTGAAAAAACACTACGGTAATTCATGGCCATATCAGTGAGGACCAGGGGGCCATCCTGATTGGCTGTGCTGCTGAAAAGCACATTCCGCTGCCCTGCGTCAAAATCCCCTACCTATCAGCTCCGTGCATTCAAATCCGCCCCCCCGGTTTGCTTCTGTCGGCTTTACTCTGTTTTTATTACGCCCACGTTTGAAGGGAAACCCTGGTTAAAAATAAACAGAAAGATTATTGTACATGTAAAGATTTGGCTCGTATGTGTCTGACGCTGGGGCCTGTGTGGTTATTCCACACCATGTCCTGTGACAGTAGGAATGGCCCGTCCTTTACCAGGCCACCCGCAGCACCGCTGGAGTCGGCACAGAATGCAAAGCCCTGTTTGAAGCTCCGCTTTTACTCCACGCCTATGATTTATTAGCCCCTACTTGTCGGCTTCTTACCCTCCTGGTTTAATTCACCCTGCTTTTTCCCCTCATAATTTAATCAATGAAAGCTTCGATGCGCAGCCCACGGGTGCTGCTTATTGGTGTTGCCCCCTGCCCCCAGCCCATGTCCTCGTAACCCCCCCCCCCCTCCCCCATCACCAATGTTTCTAATCAAGCCTCTTGAACAAAGACCATCTTCTTCTCAGCAGTGTTTTGTTTTACGTGTGAATTCCGGGTAAAGCTAACTGGGCAGATCAGGAGTGCTGTGGTGTTGGGCTTTTGGGGGTGGGGGGCTGGGCTGGGGGGGGGGGGGGGAGGGGGGTTACTCTGCTAACTCATGCTCTTAACTTCTCCCTAGCCCCCCCCCCCCTTTCAGCATCGAAAGGTGCGAAGGTTTTTTTTTGGTGCGTACATTGAGACACTAAAAGTACATTTTTAGTTCACAGAAGTTCTTCTTCACATGGACCCTTCAGACCGTTAAGTCTTCATGTGTTTACGGTATTAATCGATTAAACTGAACTGGCTGTGACTGAGGAACGGTGTGTCACCTGTCAGCGCAGGGGCGTTAGCTGTGTGCTCCCGTTAATATTGCTCCTCGGCTGAAGGGCAAGTGCCTTGCAGTGGACTGGGCCTGTGTTTCTGAGCACAGTCTGAGCACAGTCTGAACACAGTCTGAGCACAGTCTGAACACAGTCTGAGCACAGTCTGAACACAGTCTGAGCACATGCTGCATGGAGGGGACTTCTTTCTCAGACGGGTCAGTATATGGGTGTATTGATGACGTGCTGTGTTGCCGGTGACGGTCTTAATCACAGTAAATAATAAAACCGCTCTGGCAGCAGCAGCAGCGAATCCCGGCCTTTCGTCCTCTGAGCCTCCGAGGCCTGGGCCTCGCCCAGCGGCCGTCCTCTGGACGGTTAAAATGTTAAAATAGGCCGGTTTCCTCTGTTTCTCTTTCTGCAGTTGGCATGAGGGGGAGAAGGAATGACTTGAACCACGGTGGTGTATTTTTTAGGGAGAAATCCTGCGCTGCGTCGCGCTGAAACGCTGTCTGTACGCAGTCTGTGTTTTAAAGGGCCCGCAAACGACGCTCATTTAGATAAACGCCGCGGTGCTGTGTTTGCGTTCCTGTCTAAATGGCGAAAGTGACACCTGACACATTTACTGGCTGCTCGAGTTACCGTTTGTTAGGGTTGTGTGTTTCGATTAAGTTGCTCTGTAAATATTCTGCCCCCCCCCCCCCCCATGCCCACCTCCTCAATTATTCTTTCTGTTTTGCGTTCACTCACACGTTCAAGGCAGAAATATTAATATCAGGACATTATTTTTATGATTTTACTTTTTGGCTTCATCATCATATATTGATCAGAAAAAATGATGATATCTTTAAGTTTGAAAATGCCAAGGTAGTAGGCTATATTAGTGCCTGCATGGATCTGTTTAAAGAAGTCCTGTGTTTTGCAGTCCCCTACAGCCATAACTGTAAGGCCCATCCATAGCTGCAGCAGAGTCTGCCAGTTCAGCACAACACAAGCCAGCCTGTGTCACCTATCAAACCTGCGTCCGGCTGCCAGGCAGATCGATGCTGTGCGTCCAATCACAGTCGCTGCTTTTGCGTGGTGACTGACAACTGGGGCCTCACTGGGCAGTCCTACAGCCAATCACCCAATACAGCCAATCACCCGCTTCTGCCAATGACCCGCTGCCCTGTGATCACCAGTGTTCCGTGCTGGACTGTGTGTCTATGCTGCAGTGCAGGGCTTTGGACAGGTGAGCAACCCAAAGACCCAAACAAACTGGGAACAATGTTCCCCCATCTCCAGTGATCCTTCTGAGCTCTAACAACCTTCAGTCTACCGTAAACATTCCTTCATCTTCTTGTAGAGTAACTCCGGTTATGCTTTATGCTTTCCGTAACTGTCCGTGTGCATTCTGCCGTCCATACTGTCCATTCTGTGTAACCAGATGAGAGATGCTTCACCACTGCTTCTCTGGAAAACGATTTGTGATCATTTAAGAGACTGACCAGCGAGTGCAGTTCCTTTGTCCGAGAGAGAAACTCGACTGCTACCTGTGTTCACTTTAATTCCCCCTCCGCCCCAGGGTGTGTATCCTCAGAAGACCTTTGGAGGTTTAATAAAGGAATCGTTTCTGCCCAGGAGGGTTTTTTGCTTTGGAGAACTTATTTGGCGTACAGGAGTGTATGTGCACTGTAGCCAGAAACTTAATATGGCGCTGGCCTGGTTGCCTGTATTTAAAATCTAGGTCTTCAGCTTTGTGTCAAATTGCAAAATGAGCGCAAGAGTTGTTTTGTTTTTTTTAAAGGAGATTGAACAGTCCACCTTCTATATATAATTTATAATTAGCATTTATTCTGACAGTGGGAAAGGAGACTGCATTATGGACAGGGGGCATTTTCAGTACCGAAATTACCATGGCAGGGAACCAAATCCCCGACTGCGTGGGGGGGTCGGGGGGGGGGGGGAGGGGAGGGGGGGGGGATTCAGAGTTGCCTGCCCTGTGGACTCTGGAACACCTCTCCCCCCCACAATTGTTTCATTTTTGGAGATTGTGTGGGGGTTTTTTTTTTTAATGCTTACATGTGTCATATTCCTTGCTGGTGGAGCGGCAGGTTTGATGAAAGGAATTGAATGTGGGGAACCAAAGGAGCACCTGAAATGGATCTGTGGATTGAAAAGAGCCGCGGTCATTGTTGCTTTATTTACAGTAGTACTTATCTCAGTGGGCTGGTCTGTGACCGAATTGTTTCGCTGTGAGCTGCTCTTGCGGTGGCCAGAATGCAAACTTGCACAAAGACATGTCACCCTGCCGATGGCAGTCGGAGGGTTGCCGGTTCAAACCCCGCCCTGGGCGTGTCGAAGTGTCCTTGAGCAAGACACCTAACCCCTAACCCCTAACTGCTCTGGCGAATGAGAGGCATCAATTGTAAAGCGCTTTGGATAAAAGCGCTATATAAATGCAGTCCATTTACCATTTACCATGAAATTGAATGGAAAGTAAAATGGTGTCACGCTACGCTCTCAGCAGTTCAGGCTGAAATGCGTGCAGGCTCTGGCTGGGCTGGAGCTAGCGTTCGCGGTTTCTTAACGCTCGGTCAGTAGGACAAAACGGGAGAGATGGGCTTGCGTCTGGTTCGTGGAGCGATGCTCCCGCCTCTGCGCTGCCAGCGCTCTGGAGATGTTTGGTCGGTCAGAAGTGTCCTCGTTGACTGGGCGACGCGGAACGAACGCCGGACCTTTTACGCTTGAAGATGAAGTCATTCAGTCGAACCGAGGTGAATGTGAATGTAAACACTGCCTCGGTGCCAAAAGATCACTTCGAAGCTCTGTTTAAGTGTCTGTCTGCGGGCCCTACTTGCAGTGGCTATTTTTTATTCATGAACTAGAGGCTTTCTTTGCTTCTGGCAATTGCACAGTAGTGTCTGTGCTTGTGCTACCTACGGATTTCTCTAGCTAGCTAGCTAGCTAAAATAGTTGAGGAATGTAAAATTGGGGGTTTACTTCCAGGGGTTTGCCCTGTCAGTTTTTGTATGACCAGCTTGATTGGGTTGTCTCCACAGTGTCTGAAGTTATGTGCATTCCAGATTATAACTGCTGTTGGGATACCAGTATAGCCTGAAGGATTGATTTTAAAGGTCCGATAAGGTAAATGAAATGTTGGAGATCTGTTGATTTATCTTTGTGTAAATATATTTATGGTTGTGGTGCAGGTGCCTTTATTCCTGTGAGCTGTCTTGAAGCCAGACCTGCTGAGTGTGTGCTTAGTCATGTCAGGAGAAAACTGCAAGTGGCTCACCTTTTTAATATTTGTTCTGTCACAAGTCATATTGCAGTCGCAGCATCTAACAAAATGACCACCATGTGATATTTTTGAAATGTCTTGCAGCCCGCAACAGTGATGCAGAAGTTATGGCTATATATTTTAAACAGCGCATAAAGAATAATAATAGTCAGTGAGGAAATGAGGAGATGGAGCTTGTTGGTTTGTGGTGGCCATGTTTAAGAAGCAGCGACTTCATTTTCATATATTAGACAGTTCTGATATGAAAGAGGGGGGGGGGGGGCTGTGTTAATCAGACCTGGTATTTAGGGGTCCAAACCCTGAAGCAGCCGGAACACGGTTTTAATTTTAGGTTTTGTTGTTTTTATGCCGTTGGTCCAAAAAAATCACCAAATATGCACTGCTTTGCTTTTGAAACTGTGCTTGTATAGGGAGGCCTGCTCAGAACCCTCTACAATTCAGCCAAATTATTCATAACAAAAAGCACTAGTGACTGGTGCATAAATTTTATGCATGCACAATCATGATTATAATATCAGCCATAGGATTTCAGCACTCTTGACTCTTGCTGCATAAAGGGCTGATGGTTGTCTGTGGTTAACTGCTTAATTCTGCTGGTTTATTTCTGTGCTCAGAATTGGCTGGATGGATGGATTTACATTTGCGGTTCATTGGGGGGAAAAAAACATTCTCTGTCAGTGGTTCTCAAAGTTCCTTCAGACTTGTGTGCTTATTTAGGTTCCCTGTTAGCTGTCACAGGCCATTTCTGAAGTCCCTTCACCCTTTTGAAGAGTAGGTTTTTTGGAAGGTTCCCCCCGCAAAAAAATTCTAAGTCAGTGTTCTAGAACTTCGTCACTTTTCACTCACCAGCAGTGACTGTGACATCATCATCAGAATGTCAAGTTGAGAACATTCCAGTTGCGTGTCTGTGATCTTGCTCCTCTAAGGGGCTAATAGAGTGTTCGTCCTGGGTTCTGCTGTGGCCCCATTATGAAGGATATTTCACAGATGCGTCCATCGGGGGTGGGGGGGGGGGGGTGGTGATGCATTTTGTAATTCTGGGAGTTGATAATGACTTGTGACATAACAGCGGGCCTGTGATATTCCTGCGGTACAGTTATGTAGCTCTCTGCGGAATGTCACTCGGTGTGTCTTGCCCATCTTCCGAGGGCGCGCATGTCCGTAGCACTGTGTGCATTTAATCCTGTGGACCGCGAATGTCTGTGACTGAGTGATGAAGTTACACCATTGGTCGGCCGAGTTATGAAGTTAGACCATTGGTCGGTCGGTCGGTCCAGCCATATACTAGGTTTTGACCTGGTCTTGTTATAACTTCATTTTCGTGTTGTTGGGAAGGCATGCAGCCAGTCGTGGCATTTCACTGTGCACGTTGAGTTTATTCACTAATGTAATTGGGAGACTCGGGCCTAGCAGAGTCTGTTCTGACCCCTGTGTGCACCAAGAGAACGGAATCCTAGAACAAGTGCCACTGGGGGAACATGCTGAATTTAATTTAACCCTAAAAAAGGTATGCACGTATAATATTAGCCTGCTTTTTATCTTCAGGAAATAGAATGTTCAGTTATAGATTTTATGAATCGGGCAAACTAATAGAAAAGTTTTTTTTTTAATTATTTTTTTATTAACATTACAGAATACAAGTACCTGAACATGAAGTTGGTTTTTAGAACCTTTAAAAACTTGATTTTAAGGCACCAGCGTAATTGCATTTCACGTTTATGTCTCATTTTACACGTGTATTTGCTGAGTGTGTGGGTGTGGTCCCGTTCTCATGGAGCTACTGGCATTTCGGGTGCGTTTGTTCGGTCCTCACAGGCTCCTCTGAATACAGAGTGGGGCCCGATGTTCCCACGGGCCAGATTTAGCCCACGTGCTCCGTTCATACTCCGTACCAAGTTCAGATGTCTGCTGCAGTTGACCAGGCACCCTACATTTTCAGAAGTATCTTCCAGCGTGGTCTTGCTTTGTGTTTACAATAGGATCATCACTGTATTTTTAGTTTTAAGGTCAGCATTCCGGTCATAAATGCAACCCATTGGTGTGTATTTTGGAAAATTTTTGCTGGTCATTTTTTTAAAATGTTGATTTGGATTTGATGCCCCCAGACCTTGTTGTAGTGAGCGCGGCCTCAGCCTGCGCCTCAGCTCTAAGGTTTTATTCTGCCTCTGCTGCTTTACCAGCTCCTGTCTCCATTTGCCCACCTTATCAAAGGCTCACAGTTTGGTTGGGTGTTTATCTCGGGAGAACCTCGAGCGCCCGAGTGGAGGAAGCCATTGTGAGGCTGAAGAAATGAACGAAACAAAAACAGTCTTGGGCTTGGGCAAAAAGTCAACTATTTGGATTGGAGTATCGCTAAGGAGAGGGCACTGGTGAGCTCCTGGCTGGCCAAGGAAGAGCTCTACGGTTGGGGCGATGTTGACTGTCAGACACTCGCCAAAAAGGAGGGATGAGGGCCAACATCACCCCCCTTTTTTTCCCCCCTACCTTAAAGTACCACATAAACATCAAATAAGTGCACACTGGCGGATGAGAGATGTGATGGCCAAGTCCATGCCACGCTGCCCAATATTTGACCACTAGTCTAAAACCATGACCATGCCGCGAGCAACGTCTAACCTTGGACAAATGCCACTAATATTTTGAGATGATTTAAATGTCAGCAGATTAATTCCCCCCCCCCCCCCCCCCCCCCCCCCCACCCCACCCCAACCGTTAAGGTCAGACCATCTTGCTTCTGCTCGTTATTCTGTGAGCTCTGTGCGTTGCGGCTGTTCTGTCCAACGCAAACGTCGTGTGCTTCCCCTGCTGAGGGACATCCGTGTTTTAAAAAAAGCAGTGACATGGTTTCTATCCTATGGAATTTCTAACTGGCTGTTCAGGTTATGTGTTCGGAGCATGTTGGAAGCTTTTGATCTTTCAGAAGTTTGAAGCATGATTAATTTTGGGCTTCCTGTGGGTATCGGAGTGTAAAGATAGCTGTGTGTCCTTCTGTCTGTATGTTAAGCAAAGTGCACAATTCATGCAAAAGCAAATGCTGTGAACATAACAGTTTGGAGGATCCGCCGTGTTTGTGAGTGTGAGTGTGAGAGGTGAGTGTGAGAGAAGAGTGTGAGTGTGAGAGAAGAGTGTGAGAGTGAGAGTGAGAGTGAGTGTGAGTTTAATGTGAGTGGGTGTTAATCTCGGCGAAGGGCCCATTCTGGTTGACAGTAGCTGAGGGAATTTTACGCTTTTAAATGAAAATTTTGTCGGACATGTTTGCGTCTTGTGTAATTGCTGTCGCCTTGGATTAGGCCCGACTGGGTTTTGACTGTCAGTCTTCCAAAGGTGTTCTGTTAACCTGTTTAGACGGGGGGGGGATGACTCACCTCGGGATGTGCTCAACTGAACATTTAATTTCCAAATATGGACTTCTTCCTGTATTGATCTAGTCGTACCAAAATGGAACAATTTTCAAATCCCTTTTAACCAAGATATAGCTGCCTTTCTTAAACACATTAGACTGAAGTGACCTGTTGCTTGGCCCATAACTGTCTATGAGTTGCACAAACCTTTCTGATAATGCTTTACAGCAGGGGTCCTCAATCTCATCCAGAAAGGGCCGGTGTGGGTGCAGGCTTTTGTCCCAACCAAGCAGTGATGATTCTACAACACACCTGATGCTACTAATCAGGGTCCTTAGCAAAGACTCTAGTGGTTGATTGTTAGAGCCAGGTGTGTTATTGCTTGGTTGGAATGAAAGCCTGCACCCACACCGGCCTTATTTGGGTAATATTGAGGACCCCTGCTTTACAGACAAGCTGTAACTTCCAGAGAGTCAGTTCAACCCATCTCATTATTACAGATGTCTTTTATGTCCTGTGAACTAAACTTTGCTGTTCATTGTAATTATGAACTACAGTTTAAGGATCAGGGGTCAAGTTTGTGGATCAAGGTGAATTCCTGTACTGGCCCAATACTAGACATGTGAAAATGCAAGATGGAGCCCCGAAATAGCCGGGTGGGATGGATTTTGAATGAACTGTAAAACTGTTTAGACTTTTAATAGAAATGAGAAATAACGGTAGCTTGAAAGCCATTAATTCACTGTGTACTGTTGGTAAGATTTACCTATTGGCTGACAATGTTACAAATTTGTATCCGAGTACATTTATGTCTTTGGGTGATGAGATATACTTTAAGTAAAGGAAGACATTTTGAGGTTCCCAAAACTTAAACGATACTGTATTTTTGGTGAATTAAGATTTCTTGTTCTTGAGGGAAAGAATCCTTCTCCTTTTTTGCTTTCAAAATCGGAACTGAAGTCTTTTAATTACATTCTAATGACCTTTAGTACACTTACTGCACGATCGAGGAGATGAGTCTGTCAGAGGGCTCGGGACCGAAGTGTTCATCGTCGAAAGTCGGGCTTAAGCTATTTTTAATGTGGAAATAGTCGTCCATTGTACTGCAGTTTGCACGCTGTGCCCAAAACACACAGTGGAAATTGCGACAGACTTGAAAGTTTTATGGAACTCCATCAGTCCCGTAAGTTTGGCATTCTTTAGCTCAGGTCCTAAGAATTCAGAGCGTTTTACGTCATGAGCTCGCGGATTCCTTGACGTTTGGTTTCCGACACGAGGTCGCGCCGTGTAACGGTTTTATAACCTGGCAGAAAGTCAAGTCCTCGGTTTTTACAGTTTTGTAAGTAACCCTGATTCTGAATCTGTGGCAGGGTTGTGCCCGAGTAGATTTTTGCGAAGATTTGAGATGCAGAGTCCTGCTCAGTATGATGCTCTTTCAAACTACTACCAATTCTCTTATAATAGTTTGGTTTGTTTCTTTTTTTGAGGATGCATGTGTTTTTTATGGTATTTCTGTTTCTCAGTAGTGAACCAAAGGGGATCTTAACTCAGTCTGCTTTTAAGGAAGCCGTTGTTCCTCTGAGCGATCTTCTTCCTCCTTAAAAATGGGCCGTGACTCATGAAAACTCAAATAAAATCAACTCTGGCTGTTACAGCTGCCTTTCTTAATTCCCCAAACTCTGGCCTGCCCACCCACACCCTCCCTCCCTTCTCCCAGTAGGATGAATGCTTGGTTTTGATTGGTCAAACATCTCACTTGTGCTTTTTTGTCCCCCCCTCCCCTCCCCCCTCCCCAGAACCATCAGTGCCAGCCAGGGTGGTGAGAGCGGGCAACCCACGTCCCAGGAGAGGAGGGAAGGTGAGTACCCCCCCCCCCCCCCCCCAAATCCCCCTGTCCCGCTAAGGACCTCATACTCCAGTAACGGGCCTCGAGGGCCATTACAGACTGCTGGTTTCCCCCCCCCCCCTTTACCTGGGAGTTTGGCGTGAAGACCGTCTGGCCAATCAGCAGCGCTCACTGTTACGTTAATGACCTGGGGAGAAAAGGAAGACCTGGGCCTGGATTTGGATTTGGGTTCGAGGGTCGGGTTCGAGTGTTGGTTTGCTCAGGCCTTCCGTGAGTCGCTGCAGCGGAGGAAACGGCAAACCTTGCCGGGAGCCCGTTGTCTTTAGGGCCCGTGGTGCAGCCTGGGATAGGGTGGGGAAGGGGTAGGGGGTCTCCTATAGGGCACACTGAAATGCAGGGAAGTGGGACCGGACTGTGGAATTTCGCTGGGCGGGCGGGCGGGCGGGTGGGTGGTGTGAATGCTGTGCCTTCGCTAGCTCCCGATGTGGGCGTTCACACTTGCCGAAATCTGCAATTGTGCTGAGTCACCCATAAGACACTGAAAGTGAACGGTTGGTTTTTTATTTTTTATTTTTTTTGATTGATCTCCGCCTCCTCCCTCTCGATAGGTCGGAGATTTTGGCGACGCCAACAACTGGCCGACGCCGGGCGAGATCGCGACTAAGGACATGCAGGTAAGCCCCGCCCCCCGAACTCCGCGTGAGCCGCGTTCCCCCTCCCCGCCCCCCCACGTCCTCCCCCTCCAAAGAAAGACTCCTGGACACAGTACGGGAAGACTTGGGAAAGGGAGCCTCCTGTCTGGAGTGTGCCACCGAAAGGGACCGTCTCATTGGTGGAAATCGCAGGTGGGCTGTGCCGTTTGCAGGAAGACCTCTGGTGCGGAGCGTTGAATGATGGGTAATCTCATTAAGTGGGATGTGGGCGCAGAATTCCTCGGTATATAGCCATGCCTGGGACAGTGTGGTCAGGCTTATTACACACCGCACACAGTCCGTGGGGGGGGGGGGGGGGGGGGGGGGGGGGGGATATCTCTACACTGACCATCTCCAGGCTGGGGGGGGTCACCAGCGTCCTCTCGGCAGGTGAAACCTACCTGCGAACCGACCCCCCCGCATCAGCTGAGGGGCGGGATCCGTTTGGGTTTGGGGAGCGGGGGGGGGGGTGGGGATGGGGATGGGGTTGAGGTAGGGGTGGAGGTGGGGGCGGGGGCATCGCGGAGCTATTAATTTCACGCCCATTGCATAAGAGTCACCCAAATGCTATTTGTGCGCGATGTGTGTGTGTGATACTGAGCCGCAGCGGCAGGCTGACCCCCCGGTAACCGCCTTTTTTAGGAAAGGGCCGGGGGTTCTCTCCTGCCAGGCGCTGGACGCAATGTAGGTCACGCTGGAGCCAGGAATAACCCGCCCCGGGTCCCTACAGATGGGATGTCCTTTTAGGGGTCCCCCCCGCCACCCCGCCACCCTCTGCGACCGGGGCCCTGCGGCTATTTTCGGGGGGGAGACCGGCTCGCTCTGCAGGGAGAAAGCGGAGGAGCTCACTCCTGTGGGGGCCCTCTGGCCCCGCCTTCTCCCCAAGCGCTGCACCTGATTGGTCACTTCTCCTGCCTGGCTGTGGGTCTCTTAAAGGGCCGGCGCCTCTCTCCCAGAAGCCCGTTTTGCTGCCCAATCTGCCGAATATTTGAGGCCTTTTCACATAATTTGCCCTCCCCTGGGGCGAGGAGGGCTGAGGCTTTTGGCGAAAACAAAATGGAGCTTTTTATTTTCAAACAACAACCGTATCCGTATTTGTGACTCGTTTTCTGTGTGTTGTAATTTTGGGACAAAAATGCCTTTTGTTTTTATTTTTTCTTTCTTTCTTTCTTTCTTTCCTTTGACAAGCCGACAGACGTGGGTTTTGTGCTGCTGTTAAAAAGCTGACTTGTGTCCCCCTCTGCGTAGATTCAGTCTGCGACCCGGCCTGGGTCCGGTGGCACGTTGGTCAGGCCGGTCAGAGAAGTAGGCCCCAGACACAGATCCCCAGTAAGTGTGCTGCCCCTGGGGCACGGGGCAGGCCTGATCCACTGCCCTGTGTGCTCATGCCCACTGTTGATTTAATCTAAAAAAAGGGAACAAGGTACATTGTTACATTCAGCGCCTTGTGATCGGGGGGAGAAATGATGAAAAGGTTATCACGCTGGATTAATCATTAATCTGATTACGCTGATCTGCACTGCCTGTTGAGTGCGTTGTATAATTGCTGACTTGCGTTTGACTGTTTTTTTTTTTTTTTTCGTTTTTTTTTTTTTTTCCTCCTCGGCTTTGTAAACGGTCGTGATTATGCCGCACGGTAGTCGCAGCGTAGTAGGCTTTTGGCTATTAATAGCGCGTGTGAATTCCAACCTCGCCTCCTAACCAAAGAAGAGGAATGGAGCCGCGAGTTGCATACCGGCATGCGTGGGGCTGAGCATGGAATGAGACAATCACTTCTTCCTCTGGCATTTTTCTCTGGCTGCTGAAATGTACACAGTTACGAGGAGACCGATCCACAAGCTCTCGACGGAAGGCTTGCTTTTGGCCCGAGTGCTCGAGCACATGCTCCCTGTGTTCGCTGTTGGTCTCCAAAGGTCATTAATAACAAGGATTGTTCCAGTAATAAATTTACTCTGCCCCCACTCCCCCCCCCCACCCGCAAAGCTGCAGCAATGCACCAGACCTGCCCCCCACCCACCCCCAAATCTACCCCAATGCACCAGACCTGCCCCCCCCACCCCCCTAATCTACCCCAATGCACCAGACCTACCCCCCCCCTCCCCCTAATCTACTCCAATGCACCAGACCTGCCCCCCCCCCCCCACCCCCTAATCTACTCCGTTGCACCAGACCTGCCAAACACCCATCCCTAAATCTACCCCAATGCACCAGACCTGCCCCCCCCACCCCCAAATCTACCCCAATGAACCTCTCTCCCCCCTCCCCCGTTCCATCCCGTCCCGTCCTGTCCCGTCCGCCAGGGGTACCCCTTGACCCCCTCGCTGGAGCCCGTGCAGTAGCGGAGAGCAGGGTTCACGTCTGCATGGGGGGGCGTCCAGAGCGCCCCTTTAAAGAGCAGGACGAGCCCTTCCTCTCCGCCCTGCGGTTGCTGTCGAGCGTAAACGCACAGGGGCGCGTGTCCCCGGAGTTCCGTCCCGGGATACGCAGAGAAACATTCCGGTAACGGCGACTGCAGCAGCGATACCGCGTTCCCGTTAGCGCCGTTCGCCATTCTTACGCGGTCACTGTCCCGTGGGCAGTGTTTCACCAAGCAGGACGACTGAGTGAGCCGGATAACTGCGCTGAGTAAAACCCTGTATCACAGAGCAGGACGACTGAGTAAGCTGGATAACTGCGCTGAGTAAAACCCTGTATCACAGAGCAGGACGACTGAGTTAGCTGGATAACTGCACTGAGTAAAACCCTGTATCACAGAGCAGGGTTACTGAGTTAGCTGGATAACTGCGCTGAGTAAAACCCTGTATCACAGAGCAGGATTACTGAGTTAGCTGGATAACTGCGCTGAGTAAAATCCTGTATCACAGAGCAGGATTACTGAGTTAGCTGGATAACTGCACTGAGTAAAACCCTGTATCACAGAGCAGGGTTACTGTGTTGGCTGGATAACTGCGCTGAGTAAAACCCTGTATCACAGAGCAGGATGACTGAGTAAGCTGGATAACTGCACTGAGTAAAACCCTGTATCACAGAGCAGGCTTACTGAGTTAGCTGGATAACTGCGCTGAGTAAAACCCTGTATCACAGAGCAGGGTTACTGTGTTGGCTGGATAACTGCACTGAGTAAAACCCTGTATCACAGAGTAGGCTTACTGAGTTAGCTGGATAACTGTACTGAGTAAAACCCTGTATCACAGAGTAGGATTACTGAGTTAGCTGCATAACTGAACATTCAGACATGTTCATAAACACTTGCAGGGTCTGTAAAATGATGGTAGTGATAGAGTGGAGTTCCTGAGAGAGGGGGCGGTTTATATATTGACGCAGTGATCTGTGGACTGGGGGATTCTTATCTGCTACAGTGAAGTAAATAAACTGTCTTTGCTGCGATTGCGAAATTCCTGGAAGATCCCTGTGTTAGAAACACAAGCAGACTGTCAGATTGTAGCATTAGCATTGTCGCATTAGCTTTGTAGCATTAGCTTTCTATCGTTAGCATTGTAGCTTTAGCTTTGTAGCGTTAGCATTGTAGCAACATGGAACCCATGCAGATATGAGGCTACTTCCTGGTGTTGCTGCTACTAAAAAAAATCAGTACAGTGCAACGTCAGGGCCCGAGAGGGCCTTCATGTTTGTTTTTGCGGTTCATTGGGTTTGTTTTTGTTGATGCGGTTCATCAGGTTCTTAGTCCAAAAGTTGTGCTTGACGTTGTGAAGGCGCTTGTGTACACCTGGGCTGAAGTAAGCCTGGGTGATGCATTGTGTGTGTGGTTCCATCTCAGCTGCTGCACGATACGACGCGGCTGGGTGTGAAACCTTTTTCTGCATGGAGTGTAACGTTACAGTGGGTGAATGGACGAGCCGTGCTAATCTATGGAATGCCACTGTGTGTGTTATAGTGATCCCACCCACAGAGAATTTGCAGTGGGCTGCACTCAAGAAAATCAGACTGCCCGCTCGTGTGTATTGTCGTGTATTGACGGTTGTACGAGGCGCCTGCATCTCCGTTGGTGACGCTGCATGACTGTTGTTTCCTCGCCGTTGGTGAAACGCGAAAGTGTTATCAGCCCATCCCTGTTACGTGTGTGGCATCCATTTCTGTGGCTTGTTTAATTAAGCCCTGTTTGCGTTTGGTTCAGTACTGTTCTGAACACGGTTCAGAGCACTCTACAGTGCTCTGCTGTCTCAGTGCATCTGTAGGCAGCTTGATCAGCTCGGCCTTCACACTGGCGACGTCAGCAGAACCCTTCACCATCCTCGTCTTCCTCGTTTAACGCCGGCCCTCTGATACGCTCCAGGTGCCCAAGAAAGTGATCGTGAAGAAGGAGTCCAAGGAGAAGAGGGAGAGCGAGGAGAGCAAGGAGAACCAGAAGGCCAAGTCGGACGATTCCGGAGAGGAGAAGAACGGAGATGAGGACTCGCAGAAGAACGGGCAAAAGAAGAAAGGTGGGTGTGGCCCCCTCCGGGGGGTGGGGGGGCGGAGGGTTGGGGGGGGGGGGGGTGCGTCATGGGGGAGGGCAGGAGGTCATTTCTGTCGGTCTCCAGCCTTAAATTCTAACGACCGGAGTACTGACCCACATTAGGGAGGAGGAAAGGTCGTGCTGTGTTTGTACGACTGGGTGAGCGATCGAGTGGGCGAGCTTGTGAGCAAGCGAGTGAGCGAGCGAGTGAGTGGGAAGTTAAAATTGGGGCTCCTGGTCCCTTTCTTAGCCACCCCAGAGAACAACTTCTGGGTCAGAATACAAAAAATAAAAAAATGTTTCTTTCACAAATTCTTTCTGGCCTCGTCTGACCTTGTAAAACCTGAGCTCTCCTCTGACCCACACATCTGTCCAACATCCAGGAAGTCCAGTAAAAAAAGAGCTTGAGTGAGCCTAGAGGAATTTTGGAAGTGTTTGTTTTTACTTAAAGGAAGTTAGACTTTCATTAGCCAGCGTTTTCCAGCGTTTGCCATCGGTCCTGCCTGGAGCGAGCAAGCGAGGAGGAGCGGGAGGGAGGAGGAGGGAGGTGTAGGAGGAGCAGGAGGAGCAGGAGGAGGAGGGAGGTGTAGGAGGAGCAGGAGGAGCAGGAGGAGGAGGGAGGTGTAGGAGGAGTAGGAGTGTTCCGCAGGCGTTTTCCCGTCCTCCTCCCCGCTGCGCCCTCGCTCTTTGGTCTCTGGGTCCCAGCAGGGCCACGTCATTCTTGGCCCGAGTCCTTTCCAGCGCCTCCCTGCGCCGCCAGCACGGCCTGCTGAGTCCCCCTGCTGGCCAGCAGCGGAATAGCAGCACTCACAAGGACGCATTGAAAACGCCCCTGAAAGTCCTAATTAAATGCATTCGTTTTTCCTAAAACTTTTAGAGAACTGTGTGCGTGTGGTTGAAGGCATGGCTGTGAGGGTGAATGATTTTGTGATTATTTTGCGTGTGTTGTGCTGCTCTGCGCGGTGTAACAGAAGACAGGTTGACCCCCCCCTCTCTCTTTTCTCCATTCTCTCAGGTAACAAGCACAGGTGGGTCCCCCTCATGATCGAAGTGAAGTCGGAGGGTCCCAGAGAGCGCTCGGCGTCCAGGAACAACACCCGCCAAAACGAGCCCCCCCGGATGCCCCCTAACAACCGGAATGAGCTGAGAGGTGAGGGGGTGGGGCCTTCCCCAAATTCAGCTTTGAGCGACAGTCAGGAAATACAGAAATGGACACACAGTCTGCCAATACGTATCTGTATGTATTTGTATACAGTAGAGGAAATACTACTTTGTGTGTCTGCGCATGTTGCACTAATTATACACACACACATCTTCACACGCGTGCATACACACACTGCCACGCACACTCACACTCTCACACACCCACGTACAGAGGCGCACACACAAACGCAGACACACACACACACACACACACACTCGCGCACTCTCTCACACACACACGCTGCACGCTGTGCGGTTTCGCCGCGCTCTGATTGGCTGACGGTGTTTCCTGTCGGCGCTGCTGCAGACTGGCACAGCGGGAAGTACGAGCGGGAGTGGCGGGACGACCACGACGAGGTGTCCAGCGTGAAGAGCGAGGGAGCCCCCTTCCGCGGCGGCTTCCGGGGGCGCGGGCGGGGCCGGGGGCGCGGCCGAGGACGCGGCAGAGGAGGCAGCAGAGGTACGTGATTGGCTGAAATGCCCCCAAATGCTGCATGTGGTGCCCTTCCTGCTGCCACTTCCTACATCATGTTTAGAGTTTTTCAGCTCATCTGTGTGCCGTCAGGCTGATCTCAATGTTCTTATATGTGACCTCGAACAAAACGTTTCACCTGTACACACACGCACGCACGCACACACGCGCACACACACACACTTGGTCTCGCACTCTCACATACATTTTTCCTCTCTTAACTCTCTCTCTTAACTCTCTCTCTCTCTCTCACACACACACACGCACACACACACACTTGGTCTCGTACTCTCACATACATTCTTCCTCTCTCTCAACTCTCTTTCACACCCACACACTCTTACTCTTGCACTCTCTCTCTCACACCCACACACTCTTACTCTTGCACTCTCTCTCTCACACCCACACACTCTTACTCTTGCACTCTCTCTCACACCCACACACTCTTACTCTTGCACTCTCTCTCTCACACCCACACACTCTTACTCTTGCACTCTCTCTCACACCCACACACTCTTACTCTTGCACTCTCACACATTCACTTACTCTCACACGCTCTCTCTCTCTTTCACACGCACGCACGCACGCACGCACACAAACTTACGCACATGCACAGATGCTCTGTAAAATCCCCCAGATTCAGTTACTGTCCCCAGCTGTGGGGGGGGGGGGGGGGGGGGGAGGGGGGGGGGCGGTAGGGTGGGGGGTTCTACTCTGGGGAAATGCTCTGCGGCTGTGTGTGTGTGAAAGGGAAGTGGAGGAGGGACTGAGCTGAAACTGTTTCTCTCTCTGTCTGTTTCTCTTTCTGTCTGTTTCCTTCTCTTTCTTTTTCTGTCCCTTTTTTCTCTCGTTCTCTCCTCTTTCTCTCTCCTCTATCGCTGTCGTCCCCTTTCTTTCTCTCTCCCTGTTTTGCTTGCTCTCTCCTCTCTCTTTCTGTCTCCTCTCTCTCTCTCTCTCTCTCTCTCTCTCTCTCTCTCTGCTGAAAGGAGCATGTGGTGTTCTCTCCACCCCCCTCTTGTCAGAGTTTGGGAATGTGATATTTAAAGCCCCCACCGGTGAACTTTGGACACATATTTGCCTGTTCTTTAAGCCCCCCTCCCCAGCCCACTCCCCCGCCCCCGCCCCCCCGCGGGTACACCCTCCCGCCCCTGCCAGCTGTGTCGCCACCGCGCCCGTGCCCTTTAATCCGACTCTCTCCCCCCTCCTGCCACCAGGGCATTTTGACTACCACTATGGCTACAAGGTCTACGAAGGAAAGGATGGGGCCTTCGGCCAGAAGTTCAACAGTACTGTAACCTACTACTACGACAACATGAGCAGCAACGACCTGTACTCGGTGGACCAGGACCTACTCAAGGACTACATCAAGAGGCAGATGTGAGTACGAGCAGCGAAGGTCACCCCTTCCCCTTTGACCCCCCCCCCCCCCTAAAGGTCAGAGGTCACAGAGAAGTCGAGTGCGGTGGAGTGTGAGGTGTGTCTAGCACGGATCGCTATTCTTAGCCTAGCGGTTTGGGCATGTGTGAAATGCGCGTGCGAGCGTGCGAGCGTGCGGTGGCGGTAACGTGTGGACGCCCGTCTCTCTCTCTCTCCCGCTGCAGCGAGTATTACTTCAGTATTGACAACCTGGAGCGCGACTTCTTCCTGCGCCGGAAGATGGACCAGGAGGGCTTCCTGCCCGTGGCGCTGATCGCCAGCTTCCACCGCGTCCAGGCCCTCACCACCGACATCAACCTGATC
This sequence comes from Anguilla japonica, assembly GCA_025169545.1. NCBI lineage: Eukaryota > Metazoa > Chordata > Actinopteri > Anguilliformes > Anguillidae > Anguilla > Anguilla japonica. The sequence continues at coordinate 2,153,031 of CM045891.1, forward strand.
CTGGAGGTGAGCGGCCCCCTGCCCCGTGTGTGTGTGTCACTGTGGGGACCGGTGAGCGGCCCCCTGCCCCGTGTGTGTGTGTCACTGTGGGGACCGGTGAGCGGCTCCCTGCCCCGTGTGTGTGTGTCACTGTGGGGACCGGTGAGCGGCCCCCTGCCCCGTGTGTGTGTGTGTGTGTGTGTGTGTGTGTCACTGTGGGGACCGGTGAGCGGCTCCCTGCCCCGTGTGTGTGTGTCACTGTGGGGACCGGTGAGCGGCTCCCTGCCCCGTGTGTGTGTGTGTGTGTGTGTCACTGTGGGGACGGTCACTGTGGGGACCGGCGGGCAGGTCACTGTGGGGACGGTCGCTGTGGGGACAGCCACTGTGGGGACAGTCGCTGTGGGGACAGTCGCTGTGGGGACGGTCGCTGTGGGGACAGCCACTGTGGGGGCCGGCGGGCGGGTCGCTGTGGGGACCGGCGGGCGGGGCACTGTGGGGACGGTCGCTGTGGGGACAGTCGCTGTGGGGACGGTCGCTGTGGGGACCGGCGGGCAGGTCACTGTGGGGACCGGCGGGCGGGTCGCTGTGGGGACCGGCGGGCGGGTCGCTGTGGGGACAGCCACTGTGGGGACAGTCGCTGTGGGGACAGTCGCTGTGGGGACGGTCGCTGTGGGGACCGGCGGGCAGGTCACTGTGGGGACGGTCGCTGTGGGGACAGCCACTGTGGGGGCCGGCGGGCGGGTCGCTGTGGGGACCGGCGGGCGGGGCACTGTGGGGACGGTCGCTGTGGGGACAGTCGCTGTGGGGACAGTCGCTGTGGGGACAGTCGCTGTGGGGACGGTCGCTGTGGGGACCGGCGGGCGGGGCACTGTGGGGGCGGTCGCTGTGGGGACAGTCGCTGTGGGGACGCTGGCGGTAGCTGACGGTAGCCGGATGCGGTTGCAGGCGCTGAAGGACAGTAAGGAGGTGGAGATCATCGACCTGAAGATCCGGCGGAAGGTGGAGCCGGAGAAGTGGCCGCTGCCGGGGCTGTCCGCCCCTGACCACACCCAGACCGACTTCTCCCAGCTCATCAACTGCCCCGAGTTTGTGCCCCGGCAAGCCTACGAAAAACCCACAGGTGTGTGTAAGAGCTGCAGTCTGCAGGTGTGTGTTTAGGGGTGTGTGTACAGGTGTGCACAGGTGTGTGTGTATACGAGCTGCAGTCTGCAGGTGTGTGCACTGGTGTGTACAGGTATGTGCAGGTGTGTGCAGGTGCAGGAGTGTGCAGGTATGCACAGGTGTGTGTGTGCAGAGGTGTGTACAGGTGTGTGTGTGTGTGCAGGTATGCGCAGGTGTGTGTGTGCGGAGGTGTGTACAGGTGTGTGTAGGAGTGCTCAGGTGTGTGCAGGAGTGTGCAGGTGTGCTCAGGTGTGTGTAGGTGTGCTCAGGTGTGCTCAGGTATGCTCAGATATGTGTAGGAGTGCTCAGGTGTGTGTAGGTGTGCTCAGGTGTGTGTAGGAGTGCTCAGGTGTGCTCAGGTGTGTGTAGGTGTGCTCAGGTGTGCTCAGGTATGTGTAGGAGTGCTCAGGTGTGTGTAGGTGTGCTCAGGTATGTGTAGGAGTGCTCAGGAGTGTGCAGGTGTGCTCAGGTGTGCGCTGGTCTGACGGACGCTGTCCCGGCTGCAGGTAGCCCCCGGGCGCCCACCCCCCCGCAGGCGAAGGGCGAGGACGTGAGTAACCTGAAGAGCATGCCCAAGGGCCTGTCCGCCAGCCTGCCCGACCTGGACTCCGAGTCCTGGATCGAGGTGAAGAAGAGGCCCCGCCCATCGCCGGCCCGACCCAAGGTGAGACGCCGCAAAATGGCCGCCGTCCCCGCCCCCGGCACAGGCAGGGGCTGCCCATTGGTGGGGGCTCAGGTGAGCCCCGCCCACCCCCATTCCCTGTAACGTACTTTGGGATCTCTGTGCAGTATGATTCCACATTGTGATGTTATGTTCTTAGTGTGTTAAAATATTATTTGTAATATTGATGTTACGTTATTAATTCTACTTGTATTCATTGTTATTGTTGTGCTGATTATTATTATTATGATTATTATAATATTTGTTGTGGTGACAGCTGGTGGGTGTTCTCCCCTGACAGACCTCCTCCTCCTCGCAGAAGGTGGAGGAGAGCCGGTCCCCCGTGCAGGCTAGCCCCGACCCCCGCCCCCGGCCCCCCCCCCCCCCCGCCTCAGGCTCCGCCCCCCGGGACGAGCCGGACGAGCCCGAGGAGCTGGACTTCATGTTCGACGAGGAGATGGAGCAGATCGACGGGCGGCGGAACACCTTCACCGACTGGTCGGCTAGTACGAGGACTCGGACTGCGAGATCGACGACCCCAGCGACGTCAACAAGATCCTGATCGTGACGCAGACGCCGCCCTACCTGCGCAAGCACCCGGGCGGCGACCGCACCGGCCAGCACACGTCCCGCTCCAAGCTCTCCAGCGAGCTGGTCAAGGTCATCAACGACGGCCTGTACTACTACGAGCAGGACCTGTGGGACGACACCTACGAGCCCGAGTACGCCACCATCAAGGTGAGACTCGCCCCCCCTCCCTGCCGCCTCATACGGGCCGCTTTAGAATGGGGCGTGGCGTCGGGCGCGTGTGGACCCCGTTGTTAGGCTTTCTGACGGTTGAGGCGTGACTTAAGTGGGCAGTTCTGACCGGTTCCAGCTGTGCGCCTATTCTCCTGCCCCGGAGGCGGGCTGAAAGGGCTGTTTCTGGACGGGGCGGCACGGGGCTGTTTCTGGACGGGACGGGGCGCGGGCAGGCCCTGCGCGGGGGCGTTTGTTGTCCCATTGTTGGGCCTCTCCCTTTGTGCTGTTCACGTGCCGTGTTTGGCTAGCAGCGCTAGCGCTGTGTGTGCGGGGAAACGGGCCTGTTCATAAATAAACCCCCCCTCACGGGCTCTCGGCCTAACGGCTCACGCACTGGTTCCTTTTTTTTTTTGGGAGGGGGGGGGAGAAGAAATGGCTCTCCAGGTATCAGAGGTAGGCTGCTTTTATTTCTGCGGATGTTTGATCTAAAGATGTGAGTTTTGGGTGTGTTTGTGTTGTCGGTGTGCTCTGGGATGAAGAGAGAGTTTTGTGAGTGTAAAATGGAGTCACATCAGACGACTGCTTTGGGTTGGCTCTACTTTAATGCGGTTTATACGATAGCTTATATGTCTTCGTTCCTGATTCCTCGTTCGTCCAGATACTGTTTCTGCTCTCTGTATTGCTGATAGTACTTTGGTACAGTGAGGAGTTCGTGTTTTTATGATTAAAATCATTGATAATTCAATGATTGAAATGGCAATCTTTTTTAACCTTCTGTTTTTAATTGTTGAAAAAGAGAATGGAACACACTTGATTTTTAATTGGAGATTTGCTGATGTATAAATGTATTTTAGCTTTTGCGTTCGTGTGGATTGAGTATATTGGGGAAAGACGTATGATGTGAGAGAGCTTATCTAACTGCACTGCGCTCCTCTCTCTCATCTCTCCTCTCTCTCTCAAGTCTCTCCTTCTCTCTCTCTCTCTCTCTCTCTCTCTCCTCTCTCAAATCTCCTCTCTCTCTCTCTCGTCTCGTCTCTCTCCTCTCATCTCTCTCTCTCTCTCTCTCCGATCTCTCTCTCCAGGCTCTCTCTCTCAGCGCTCTCTCTCTCTCTCTCCTCTCTCTCTCTCCCCCCTCCCTCTCTCCTCCTCAGCTCTCCTCCCATCTCATCTCCGCATCCCTCTCTCTCTCTCTCCTCTCTCGTCTCTCTCTCTCTCCTCTCCCTCCTCCCTCCTCCCTCTCCCGGGTCCTCCCTCCCTCTCCCCACGCAGCAGAGGTGGAGAACTTTAAGAAGGTGCACCTGATCAGCCGAGAGCAGTTTGACTGCCTGACCCCCCCGAACCTCCCGTGGACCCCAATCAGGAGGTTCCCCCCGACCCCCCCGGCCCAGCAGAGTAAGTGCAGTCTTTAAGGAGGGGGGGGGGGACCCTTAAAAACCACAAACTCATGCTACAGAGGAGGCGCTAATGTTCTTATCTCAGATTAACACTTCTTAAGACTGGCATGGTGTTGGTACACAGGGGGAGATGGGACTGGAAGTGTGATGTCTTAGTGTGTGTGTGTGTGTGTGTGTGTGTGTGTAACAGTATGTGTGTGAGGGAAAGAGTGTGTGTGTGTGTGTGTGTGTAAAGCCCTCTCTGGTTAGCGGCTGGGAAGCGAGCTCACGCTCTCCTCTGCTCCTCAGTCCCCACAGACGCTTTGGCGAACAAGCTGTTCGGAGCGCCGGAGCCGTCGACGATAGCCCGCTCGCTCCCCACCACCGTGCCCGACTCGCCCAACTACCGCAGCGCCCGCACCCCCCGCACGCCCCGCACCCCCCGGCTAAAGGACCCCACGCAGACGCCCCGCTTCTACCCCGTGGTGAAGGAAGGGAGACCCGTCGATGCCAAGGTGTGTGTGTGTGTGTGTGTGAGAGAGAGTTTGTGTGTGTGTGTGAGAGAGAGTGTGTGTGAGAGAGAGAGTTTGTGTGTGTGTGTGTGTGAGAGACAGAGTGTGTGAGAGTGTGAGTGTGAGGTGTGTTTGTGTGTGTGTGAGGTGTGTTTGTGTGTGTGTGTTTGGGCTGCGAGTGTGACTGCGTGCATGCGTGAGTTCGTGCTTGTGTGAGAGTGGGGTGCGTGTGAGTACGTGTGTGCGTATATGTGAGAGGTGCATGTGTGTGTGAGTAAGTGTGAGGTGTGTGTGTGTGTGTGTGTGTGTGTGTGTCTGTGTGTGAGCGAGTGTGTGTGTGTCTGTGTGAGCGAGTGTGCGTGTAACCGTGTGTGTGGGTCTGCTGCTCCATCGCTGACTGGTTCTCCCCCCCCCCAGACGCCGCGTAAGAGGAAGACCCGGCACAGCTCCAACCCCCCCATGGAGTGCCACGTGGGCTGGGTCATGGACTCCCGCGAACACCGGTCCCGCACCGCCTCCGTCAGGTCCGCCCAGAACCGCTCCCAGAATCGCCCCCTGCCCCCCTCCCAGAACCGCCCCCTGCCCCGCCCACTGCCCTGCTCCGTGCCCCGCTCCCTGCCCCGCTCCCTGCCCCGCTCCGTGCCCCGCCCCCTGCCCCGCTCCCCAGCCTCGCCCCCCACCTCCGCCCTGCCCCCTAGCTCTCTGCCCCGCCCCCTGCCCCCCTGCTCCCTCCCTGCCCCGCCCCCTGCCCCGCTCCCTGCCCTGCCCCCTGCCCCCGCTCCCTGCCCCGCTCCCTGCCCCGCCCTCCCTGCCCCGCTCCCTGGCCCCCTCCCGCCCCCCTCCCTGCCCCCCCTCCCTGCCCCGCTCCCTGCCCCCCCCTCCCCAGAATAACCCTGCCCCTCCCAGCCCCCCCCCCCGGTCCCCCTGAGCCCCCCTCCGTCAGGTCCGCCCAGAACCGCCCCCGCCCCGCCCCCGCTGCCCCCAACCCCCGACCCTGCTCCCTGCCCCCACCCACTCCCTGCCCCCTGCCCCGCTCCCCCTGGAGGCCTGTTTGTCTGCAGTTGAACACCTGTCTCCTCCTCTCACCGTCCAGCTCGCGCCCTGTTCTCAGTGGTGCAAATCTGCGCATGTGTGTGAGCATGTGAACATATGAATTTTACAGTTTGTTTATTTTCCCGTTTCTCTTTCTCCTTCAGCTCCAACGCCAGCCCGTCGGAAGGCACCCCGGTCTTGGGGAACTACGGCTGCACACCTCAATCGCTCCCCAAATTCCAGCACCCCTCCCACGAGCTGCTGAAGGAGAACGGCTTCACGCAGCACGTCTACCACAAGTACCGCCGACGCTGCCTCAACGGTACGCCGAGGAGCCGGCGCCGCGGGCGCTAACCCCGCGAGCGCTAACCCTGTGTGCGCTAACCCAGCATGCGCTGACCCTGCGAGCGCTAACCCCACGAGCGCTAACCCCACGAGCGCTAACCCCGCGAGCGCTAACCCCCCGAGCGCTAACCCAGCATGTGCTAACCCCGCGCGCGCTAACCCCACGAGCGCTAACCCTGTTTGCACTAACCCTGTTTGCGCTAACCCTGCGAGCGCTAACCCCACGAGCGCTAACCCAGCATGTGCTAACCCTGTTTGCGCTAACCCTGTTTGTGCTAACCCTGTGAGCGCTAACCCCATGAACATTAACCCCACGGGCGCTAACCCTGTTTGCGCTAACCCCGCGAGCGCTTACCCCACGGGCGCTAACCCTGTTTGCGCTAACCCTGCGAGCGCTAACCCCACGGGCGCTAACCCAGCATGCGCTGACCCCGTGAGCGCTAACCTTGTAAACGCTAACCCCCTCGCGTGTGCTAACCCCGCCTCCCATGCGCGCTAACCCCCTCACGTATGCTAACCCCGTCCCCCTCATGCTAACCCCACCCCCGTGTGCTAACCCCACCCCTGCATGCGCTAACCCCGGTGTGCACACCTCTTATTCCCTCCTCGCGAGGTCATGTGACCCCGGTGGCGTAACCGTGTCTCCCCGTTTCTCCCGCAGAGCGGAAGCGGCTGGGCATCGGCCAATCACAGGAGATGAACACGCTCTTCCGCTTCTGGTCCTTCTTCCTGCGCGACCACTTCAACAGGAAGATGTACGAGGAGTTCAGACAGCTGGTGGTGGAGGACGGCAAGGAGGGCTACCGGTAAATTTAACCTGAGAGACGCGATTTCACACACACACACACACACACACACACACACACACCCCCTCTCGTACACACACACACACTCACACTCTCACTCTCTCACACACACACACACACACACACACAGCTGGTGGTGGAGGACGGCAAAGAGGGCTATCGGTAAATTTAACCTGAGAGAAGCCAGCACAAGGAGGACACACACTCAGATATGCACACAGACACACACACACACACACACTCAGATATGCACACACAGACACACACACACACACACACACTCAGATATGCACACACAGACACACACACACACACACTCATATACACACACACACACACACACACACACACTGACACTCATATACACACACTCACACTCTCACACGCACTCACACACACACACGCACGCACACACACACACACACACTCAGATATGCACACACAGACACACACACACTCAGATATGCACACACAGACACACACACACACACACACACACACTCAGATATGCACACACAGACACATGCACGCACACAAGCACACACGCACAGACACACACACCGCAGTGTTAGATTGGCAGAAGCTCTTGCCCATTGATCCTGATCATAGGTCAGTTAGACAGAGAGCCTCTAAAAGCTGACTCATCTCATGAGCTCAAATTAAGGCCCTGGAGATTCAGCTAGTCTCCACAGAAATATGTGAAACATGGCTGACTTCAGAGCTCTCCAAGCCTCTACATCTGCACTGCAAATGGAAAACTAATTTACCAGCACTAATCTTGATTAATTAAAAAAAAAAAAAAAGTAACTGAAATGAATCTACATTTAATATATGGGTTTAATTTGTGTTACTTTCTGTTAACACAACATTAATGCCATGAGTAAAGGGATTTGGGCTCTTTTGACATTAATGAGTCCTCATGTTGATTCAGACTGAATGGTACAGTAAACAGCTTTCCATTTTAAGCTTTAAAATCTGACTATAATACTGAATGTGCGAGCTGGTGTTGGGTGTTTGAGTTGGGTGTTGATATGTGGGGGGTAGCGGTTGTTTAGGTGCAGTGTGCTAACTGTTTTGAGCTGGTGTTGGGTGTTTGAGTGGGGCTTACAGTGTTGATATGTGGGGGATAGGGGTTGTTTAGGTGCAGTGTGCTAACTGGTTTGAGCTGGTGTTGGGTGTTAGGGTGGGGTGTACAGTGTTGAAATGTGGGGGGTAGCGGTTGTTCAGACGCAGCATGCTAACGGCTCCTTTGTCCCGCTCTCAGGTATGGACTCGAGTGCCTCTTCAGGTATTACAGCTACGGCCTGGAGCGGAAGTTCAGGCCGGACATCTTCAGAGACTTCCAGGAGGAGACCGTGAAGGACTACGAAGCTGGTGAGCTTTCGCGCCGGGCGCTTACCGTGGCGGCTAGCGCTGTTCACGAAACGCGCGCTAACGCTAACCCGCTAACCCGCTAACCCTCCTCCTACTCGTATTCCCCACAGGTCAGCTGTACGGACTTGAAAAGTTTTGGGCATTTCTTAAATATTCCAAAGCTAAAAACATGGACATTGACCCCAAACTGCAGGAGTATCTAAGCAAGTTCAAACGCCTTGAGGACTTCAGAGTTGATGTAAGTACAAAAACCAAGTTTTTTTTTTTTTTTTTTTTTTTTTAAAAACCATTAAACACTGAAGCTCTAAGTACATTTTTTTTTGAATGGTGTTAGTGAAACTAATGAATGGTGCGAATGAATGACCGCGCTTCAAAAAACGAAGGCACAAACCTAAAGGGAACGTGCTCCAAACGAAGACACGATGCAAAGAGGAGGATCACTGCAAACCAGTCGGTATCCCAGAAGTAGCACAGCACTTGGGGGGGTCACACAGTGGGGTGAGCTCTTGTACAGAGAGGAGCACTCCAGGACTGCTTTAGCCTTGGCAGTGCGAGGAGACCAGAGAACTGTGCATTTGCATCTCTTCTTTATTTGGAGCTTTGGAGTTTCCCTTTGTTTATGCTTTCGTGTTTTTGAAACGTGCTCGTCCTTGCGGGCCACCGTAGAAGTGTCCTTGTGGGCCACCGTAGAAGTGTCAGTGAGTCTGGAGTCTGTGAGGCGAGGCTTCCGAGCGCGGGTCGCTCATTTTCGCTCTCGTTGCAGCCGCCGATGGAGGAGGGGGGGCGGAAGAGACACCCCTCGAGCGGAGAGGGTCGACGCCGGCACCCCTCCCTGCCCTCCAGCCGTCCCGCCGGCCAGTCGGGCCCCGCCCCTGCCCCGCTCCAGCCGGGGGCCGCCCGAGACGATGCCAAAACGACGGGCCCGCGGGACAGCAAGGCGCCCATGTAGCCCCGGGCCGGGGGGGCCCGGTCCTTCACGTTTTTTTTTTGCTGCGGGAGGGGGGGGGGGGGGGGGGGGGGGAGGGGGTCCAGACGTTCCCCCACGCATGGAGAGAAGGCTTCCTAAACCAATGGCTCACGATTGAGAAAACACACACGCTCTTCCTTTTAACATCTTTCTTTTTTTCTTTTTTTTTTGGGGGTGGGGGGGGGTTATTTTAATCAAACAGCAACATTTTGTCTTGAAGAGAAAAGACGGAAAGACTACTGAAAGGATGAAGAAGTGTCATGTGCTTGTTTCATTGGATTTTTATTTTTGCGCGAACCTTGAATTTTAATCTTCCCCCCCCCCCCCTTTTTTTTTGGTGGATTTGCTGCTCAACGGGCCAGAGCAGATCCTGTAACCCTTTTCATGGTTGGACCCCCTTTCCATCTGACACAGTTCTGTTGGCTCGAGGATGCAAGAGTCCGTTCTCTGTGTATGGATTTTATTTTATTTTATTTTTTTGTTTTGTTTTTTGGTGAAGAGGTGAATTGGACACTGATGCTTTGAAAGTAAAAATGGACTTGGCTGGTTTTGGGGCTGGATTAAGCAAGGAGAAAATAAGAAAAAAGTAGAAGAGAAAAAAAGACTTTGACTTGTAACAGTCCCTCTTGCTGAGCAGGATCTTTGAAAGTTGCCTTATTAACGGGTTTCTTTTTTCCCGCTTCTTTTGCTTTGTTCGTGCAGCAGCCCTTACTGTTGATTGTACAGCATTTCAGTTACAATATGCAACATGAGTCAGGATCCAGCACGAGCTCTCGCCCCCTGTCGGCCCCCCCCCCCCCCGTCGTGCCCCCCCCCCCCCCCCGTTGTGCCCCCCCCCCCCCCCCCCCCGTGTGCCCCCCCCCCCCCCCCCCCCCCCCCCCCCCCCCGTGTGCCCCGCCCATCCGCTCGTCTTCCACGTGTCATTCAGTCTGTTACAGACGCCTCGCGTGTTTGCAGTTTGTGGCTTTTTTGTGCTGAATCTTCGTAAGGGAAGGGGGTGCGCCTGGCCCCCCCTCCTCTCTTCCGCTACCCCCTCCATCCCCCCCGCCCCAAATCGCCCCCCCCCCCCAAATCGCCCCCCCCCCCCCCCCTTCACAGGGCAGGACAGTGCACATACATCCATCGTCATCAAACTCCTGGAGGACTGCAATCAGCGTTTGCAAATACTTGAAAAAAAATAAGAAAAAAGAAAAAGGTAGTCACAGTACACCTTAACCCAGCAGGTGCTTTTGAGCAGGTGTGTTGGTGGCGGGGGGGTGGTCGGAGGGGGCGGGGGGGGGGACACTGTGTTCCCCTGGTGAAGCCGGGCGGCTGCCCGTGCGTGGATTGGCCTTTCCGGAGAGTTCCGCGACCCTCTTTCCCACCCCCTGCCTCCACTGCGAACACGGACGCATCGTGAAATGCATGGTTTCAAAAAAAAAAGAAAAAAAAAGTGAGAAAAAGAAAAAAACTATTCTAGTATCTTCTCCCCGAGAGCCCCGCCTCCCTCTCCTGCTCGGCCAATAGGAAGACACTGTCAGGCATCATCACGCTGGACACGGACGCCCCAAATGTGGCTCGAGTTGAGGGGGGGGGGGGGAAGGGGGTTCTCACCCCCACCTCGTTTTCATGGACTCAACAGAAACCCAATGAACACCAGTGATCAAAAAAATACATAACGATTCGCAAGGATGAAATGATCCTCATCCTGTCTGAATGCTAACCGTATCAATTAGATCAGAGGTTAATTATGGCCCCTAATGGAATTGTGATTTCAACAAATGAAGAAAAATGAAACCTCCCTCCCTTTTAGTTCTTTTATTGTTTATAGAACAGATGATATATTCGCCTTACATGTGTACGTACTTTATCTTTTTATTTTTTAAACGAAATGGTCTCTTATAATCTTTTAATGCTTTTTAAGTTTAATTTGCTGTGTTCTAGCTCCGCTATGGAGATGGGTATGTCAGTGTTGCTTATGAACTCTAGTTGACACTTCTGTGGTCTTCAGAAATGGGAACGTAGTACAAATAAAGGGAAATTGATATTAAGGAGTCAACTGGCATTTAAACAGAAAATAATTTCTTTTTTTCTTTTTTTTTTTAGAAAGTCATGGCTAAATTATAGTTATTGCAGATTTTAAAGATTAATTTTGTTTACAAATTGCATGCATGGTGAAGCAGAGGAGTGTTCACTGGACAGCAATTCAAACCTTCCATCACATGCGTTTTGAGCCAAAGTCAAACCTCCTTGTTGATTTTCCCGTCTTTATTAATGGTAGCCATTGAGTCGGTAAGAAGACCCTCGTTTGGAGCTGTGTTTTTGATTTGGCACATAAAAGGTACAGATTTCTGCTCTTTCTGCCTCCTGTGAAACGGATCCCGGGCAGAGGGGCTGTGATTTGCTAGCGGTTCCTCTGTTAAAATGCATCATCTTCATTTTCCATCTGCTAAAAATTCTCAACATTAAGCAGGCAATTTAAATCCTGTTTTCTTTAAAGCTTTTTCCTGTTTTTTTTTTTTCTTTTTTCTCATTTTACTTTTTTTGTGGGCATAACTCAAGGGAGCTGTGGGTTAAATGAGGAGGTTGTAGGACTCGTATGATTGATGAATCGCTTAAGAATCGTTTACTTCAACAACAACAACAAAAAAAAAAAAAAACAAAACCCAAACATTGTCCATAAATCCCCTGAGAGGCTATGAGAGCAAAGGCCTGGCCACTTGCGATCCACCAGGGGGCGCTCTTCCTCACGGACAACTGCACACTGCCAGTGAGTCCCCTTTCCCTGCAGGGAGTGCTGTGAGCTTCAGACCCTGTTGCATTATGGGTAGAATCTCTGCTAAGCAGCAGCTGTTTCTATTGGCTCTTTGGTGTGCCCCGCCCCTTTCTCCTGAAGGTCGGAGTGGAACGAGGCCCAGCTGTTTGAGTCGGGTGCTCACACACCAGGATTCGTGGTTCAGGGTTCAGGGGTGAATGGCTGTTAGTGTCTGGGGACAAAAAAGGACAAAAAATTCCATTAAGCCATATAAATAAAATAGCTGTATATGATCCAGTATAATGTTAATAGTTCATAACCATTACAATATCCTAGACTTGTTGCGAATAAAAAAAAAAGATGAAAACGGAACAAAAAAATATATAAAATGGAAAAATGTAAAATACTTGAATGAGATCTTGTATTATAACATTTAATATTCATAATATCTGCTTTTTAGGCTGATGTGATTGGCTATTAGTGTTATTTGTAATTTGTAGTAATTATGCTTTTCCTTAATAAATAAAAAAAATAATAAAATGGACAAAAAAACCTTAAACACCAAATGTGATACTTGCGTGTTTTCTTAATTCTGTATTCTTTTTTTGTTGAACTTTTGAAGACTAGGTGTTTTTTATTCTCCACAAGGGGGGGGGGGCTTTGCTGCATTTTTTCAGTCATACTTTAGTTTGTTTGTCTGGAAATTCAGCATTTGTGCAATGGTTCTTTGTGTTAAAGTACTTGGAGGGATTCTTGGGTACATTATACAAAATGGCCCCCATTGCGTCGAGTGAACTTGGCAACGACCACTGGGTTCATTTTCACTCCAGGAGTGTCCCAAGTGTCTCTTAGTACTTTCTGATTGTGTGCGTGTGTGCGTGTGTGCGTGTGTGCGTGTGTGCGTGTGCATGTGTGCGTGTGTGTGTGTGCGTGTGTGTGTGTGTATGTGTGTGCGCGTGTGTGTGCGTGTGTGTGCGTGTGTGTGTGCGTGTGTGTGCGTGTGCATGTGTGTGTATGTGTGTGCATGTGTGTGTATGTGTGTGCATGTGTGCGTGTGTGTGTGTGCGTGTGTGTGTGTGTATGTGTGTGCGCGTGTGTGTGCGTGTGTGTGCGTGTGCATGTGTGTGTATGTGTGTGCATGTGTGTGCATGTGTGTGTATGTGTGTGCATGTGTGTGTGTGTGAGTGTGTGTGAAATTTCATCACCTTGTTCAAACATTTTCAGCTTGTGCTGCCCGGTGGCCACAGCGTTTAACTCTGCAAACTCCAGACCTGCCGTAATATCCTTCCAGAGCCAATCGATGGCCGTCTTATTAGAGAGTCCCGTGATTTCTGCGCAACTGTTCAGCCAATCCGCAAGGAGAATTCCTCTGTGCACTGACATCCAACATTTTCAATGAAACATTTTATTTTATTAAATACAGTTTATGACTTGGACCAACGGACAGGGGTGGGAACAGCACAGTTCTCAGTCATCTCCTAAACTTAGAGCGGTCTGTGTTCTGTTTGCTGAAATGATTGTGTACAGGAAAGAGGTCGGTTTCTAGAGTTCCCTTGAAATTTTACAATTTGGACTATGTGCAGATGAACCTTTTAATCATTCATATGATAATCACAAAAAGTAGCAGTATTCAGCATGTTAAATGGATGGATGGGTAGACGCATATATTTACTTAGGACTGTAAGAGTAATCTTTACCGTTTCCCTGAGTATTTACCCATAATTCCACACTGGTAGTTAGTATTGGTAGTAGAAGACTGGGACAAATCATCAGATATGTCCACAATGCAGACAAAAACATTCTGATGGAGCAGCGTAGTGTGATCTACAGTTTCAAAAACCATTAACTGACATGTTTAAAGACAAATTACAAGCACAATTGCAAATGTTTCTAATTGAGGCTCATTTCTAGTTTTGCATACAATTTCCTCAGACTATTCATCATATCATTCTGTAAGGCAACCTGGCATTAAAATACTGTCTCAAAGTTTCCTTTCAGACGGAGTGGCTGAAATCTTTTAACAGCGGAAGTCCTAAAAGGCGTAAAATCAGAATTCTCAGAAAAGGGTCTGTTTCAGTTAAGCGGCTTCCCGGCCGAGTCTGTGAATGGTGAGAGAGGGAGGGAGAGGATGGTGAGCGCCCTTCCTCCTGTGGGGCGGGGGTCGGGGGGCGGGGGGGATCACTGCTTCTTCTTGGGCGTGTCCGGGATGGTCTCGGTCAGCGGGGTGAGGCTGAGGAGCAGCAGGTGTCGGTCGTACGCTTTCGTCTGTCTGAAGACCGTGTCCGTCCCATGCAGTCGGTCCAGCACCCCCAGCACGCCGTAGCACTGATTAAACCTGCACAGCAAGAGACTGCGCTCAGTACAGGGGTTAACCTGCGCTCAACACTAGAGCTAACCTGCGCTCAACACTAGAGCCTACCTGCGCTCAACATGAGCCAACCTGCACTCCGTAGCACTGATTAAACCTGCACAGCAAGAGACTGCGCTCAGTACAGGGGTTAACCTGCGCTCAACACTAGAGCTAACCTGCGCTCAACACTAGAGCTAACCTGCGCTCAACACTAGAGCCTACCTGCGCTCAACATGAGCCAACCTGCACTCCGTAGCACTGATTAAACCTGCACAGCGAGGGGGGGGGGAGACTGCGCTCAGTACAGGGGTTAACCTGCGCTCAACACTAGAGCTAACCTGCGCTCAACACGAGCCAACCTGCACACCGTAGCACTGATTAAACCTGCACAGCGAGGGGGGGGGAGACTGCGCTCAGTACAGGGGTTAACCTGCGCTCAACACTAGAGCTAACCTGCGCTCAACACGAGCCAACCTGCACTCCGTAGCACTGATTAAACCTGCACAGCGAGGGGGGGGGAGACTGCGCTCAGTACAGGGGTTAACCTGCGCTCAGTACAGGGGTTAACCTGCACTCAACACTAGAGCCTACCTGTGCTCCATTACCCATAACCACTGTGTTAACCAGCGCTCAACACAAGGGCTTACCTGAGCTCATACCCATAACCACACTGTGCTAACCTGCGCTCACAACCCATAACCACACTGCTAACCTGCGCTCAGATACCCAAAACCACACTGTGCTTACCTGCGCTCACAACCCATAACCACACTGCAAAACCTGCGCTCAGATACCCAAAACCACACTGTGCTTACCTGCGCTCACAACCCATAACCACACTGTGCTAACCTGTCCTCATACCCATAACCACACTCTGCTAACCTGTGCTCATACCTGTAACCACACTGCTAACCTGTGCTCAGGCTTTAGCCTAATCTCAGGTTTCCCCCTGTCCCCATAGTTGGGTCACATGGTGTGCGGGTTGCGCAGGTGAGACTGTTTCCCCCTGTCCCCATAGTTGGGTCACATGGTGTGCGGGTTGCGCAGGTGAGACTGTTTCCCCCTGTCCCCATAGTTGGGTCACATGGTGTGCGGGTTGCGCAGGTGAGACTCACTTGAGGTGGTGGAAGTCGTGGAACTCGGGCGACGGCAGCAGGGGCAGGTGGTAGCCGCAGTGGGACACGGTGGTGATCAGCAGGGCGATGGTGAACCACAGGCACACGGTGGCCACATGGGAGCCCAGCAGAACTGGACCAATCAGGACCGGGAGCATGTTGGACAGCTGTGGGGTGGGGGGGGAGGCACACACGAGACAGGTGCGTTAAATTCGGAACACGACCCCCTCTGCCACTGCGGGTCCTGTCTCAGTGTCCTGCCTGATGTTGAGGTGGTTAGCAGACCACCTCACTCAACAGGTATGACGACCGTGATTTTACACGCAACCGTGAACTCACACGGGCCGGGCAATCTGAGGGAACTGGTGCTGTGCCCGTTTCAGTCAGAGAACAGCAGGCACTGGTCATTACACAGGGGATACGTTACATTAAGGGTGGTTTGTGCATGTGACTTGCCTGTTACGAGAACAGTGCTCTCCAGGAGTACATAAGTCATGCTAAGCTGAATACCCTGTCCACCTTTAAAATGGAGGGGGGGGGGGGGGGGGGGGGGATTTACGTAAACTGGGGCAGGTTTAATGCACTGTCAGCACAGGCCTGTAGCTTTTCTCTTAGATGAGTGGGGGTGATCTAGGTGGAGATCTAGAGGTGATCTAGGTGGTGATCTAGGGGTGATCTAGGTGGTGATCTAGGTGGAGATCTAGAGGTGATCTAGGTGGTGATCTAGGTGGTGATCTAGGGGTGATCTAGGTGGAGATCCAGGTGGTGATCTAGGTGGAGATCCAGGTGGTGATCTAGGTGGAGATCCAGGTGGTGATCTAGGGGACGGCAGTGAAACGGGAGAAGAGTGCACTGACCACGTGCTCCAGCGGGTGGGCGTACAGGGACACCACGCCGACGGGGCGGTCCACTCGTGGTGGATCTTGTGGACGTGCTTGTAGATGGCAGGGTGGTGAAAGAGCCTGGAACGGGAGGGAGGGACTCAGAGCAGGGAACTGTCCGGTGTGTCTGTGTGTGTGTGTTTGAGGTTGTGTGTAGTGTGTGTGGGTATTGTGTGTGTGTACAGTGTGCGTGCATAGTATGTATGTAGTGTGTATAGTGAATATTGTGTGTTTGTGTGTCTGTATGGGGTGTATAGTGTACAGTGTGTGCTCTTGCCTGTGGGAGTAGTAGAACAGCACTTCTTCCAGCAGGTGTGTGTGTATGTATAGTGTATAGGGTGTATAGTGTGTGTGTAGTGTGCATAGTGTATAATAGGGTGTATAGTGTGTGCTCTTGCCTGTGGGAGTAGTAGAACAGCACTTCCTCCAGCAGGTATGTGTGTATAATGTAGAGTGTGTATATACAGTGTATAGTGTACAGTGCATGCTTTTGCCTGTGGAAGTAGTAGAACAGCACTTCCTCCAGCAGGTGTGTGTGTGTATAGTGTGTGTGTGTGTAGAGTGTGTATATACAGTGTATAGTGTACAATATGTGCTCTTGCCTGTGGGAGTAGTAGAAGAGCACATCCTCCAGCAAGTATGTGTGAGTGTTTAGTGTGTATATGTGTAGTGTGTATAGTGTATAATAGGGTGTATAGTGTACAGTATGTGCACTTGCCTGTGGGAGTAGTAGAACAGCACTTCCTCCAGCAGATATGTGTAAGTGTGTATAGTGTATAATAGGGTGTATAGTGTGTGCTCTTGCCTGTGGGAGTAGTAGAACAGCACTTCCTCCAGCAGGTATGTGTGTATAGTGTAGTGTGTGTACATACAGTGTATATTGTACAGTGTGTGCTCTTGCCCGTGGGAGTAGTAGAAGAGCACATCCTCCAGCAAGTATGTGTGAGTATATAGTGTGTCGGGTGTGTATAGTGTATAATAGGGTGTATAGTGTGTGCTCTTGCCTGTGGGAGTAGTAGAACAGCACTTCCTCCAGCAGGCCGCAGACGGCCAGGTCCAGCAGGCCCCGGTGGAAGGTGGGGAGCTCCAGACCGCAGGGGTCTCCTCTCCACTTCATCACCAGGAAGCCCAGCCACACCATGGGCATGGACAGGAACACCTGGTTGAACAGCACCGTCTTCACCGCGTGCCGCAGCTTCGCCGGGTCGACCTGCGGGAGCCCCAGGAGGAGGAGGAGAACCGGTCACCTGGAGCACTCGGCAGGTGCGCGGCCACACGGCTCCTGAGCACCGTATCTCCTGAACACCGGCCGCTAAACGAGCTGAGCGCCAGCCGCTAAACGAGCTGAGCACCAGCCGCTAAACGAGCTGAACACCGGCCGCTAAACGAGCTGAGCACCAGCCGCTAAACGAGCTGAGCGCCAGCCGCTAAACGAGCTGAGCACCAGCCGCTAAACGAGCTGAGCACTAGAGCCCGGTCTCCTGGGGTTATTCTCTAGGGACCTGGGTTTTCAACAGGGTTACAGTAGGGGGTCCCTGGCCAGACTTGATATGCAATGACTGTTTATAGGAAAACTTTTTGTTTGTATATTATAGCCCTTTTTAACTTTTAATCCACTGGATGCTAATGAGCCTTTTTGAAAACTTCTGATCTAGGATTATCTGCGCTTTAAATTACAGCAGTTTTTTCTGGGTTGCTTACGCAGAAGTCTTCAGCATTCAATTAATTAAATTGAATTAAAATACTGCGTCAAATGACAAGGTTTAAAAATGAACTAAATTGCTTTTTGCCACACATGATATAAAATGCACAAGATTAACGTGAAGATGCCTCAGTTTTAATTAATCTGTTACTAATGTGCAAGTTCACAAACCTGTGATTAGAATACTCTTAACTGAACATTCTAGCGCTGATGTCACAATCACTGCTGGTGACTGAAAGCGGTGGAGTTCTGGAACACTGGCTTAGAATGTTGAAAAGACCTGCACTTCAAAGGGCTCCTTGTTCAAAGCTGTTTCCCTGCTGACAGAGCATTCCACGTTGCCATGGAGCCGACTTTCACCGCAAGTACCCCTTGTGCCAGATGCCACTGGCCTTACGTGAAATCGGCCCTTGAAACTCTCTGGGATCGTTCTGTGCTCACGGTCTGGCTGAATTGGTGCCAAAGTTCATGGATAGGCCTGTTCATCACAGATACAGTCCCTGCAAACAGCTGCACATTTGATAGTCTTTAATCTTACCAAGGATCTTGCATGCAAGCACAAACCTTTGATTGATAAAGCAAAGTTATGCAATGTAATCGAGTTACTGGTGAAATTCGAACTCCCATGCCTATGTACCGGATGTCCTCCATAAACCTACTGGAGCCCAGATCAGTAAGATCAATATGTCATATGAAACATCATCAATCAATCAAGCACTGCACCCGTCAATCTTATCAGTGTAGTGAAAGAATATAATGAACCGTAATAACCTGAACTGTAATAACCCCCAGCCGCGATCCTGCATATTCTGCTGACTCGTGGTAACTGCGGCAGTGGGGCGATCAGAGTTTCGGGAGGGGGGGGAAGCGTGACCGTACCGGACTGTTCTTGTCCACCTGGATCCTGTAGCGGGTGATGAAGACGGGTCTCCCCGTGGAGTCGGCCACCATGAGCAGGGCGTTGAAGAGCCAGAAGGCTGCCGTGGGCACGATCATGGACCCTGCGGGGGGGAGGGGGGGAGGGGGGGAAGAGGGGGGGGGGTACACAGCGTTCTCATCAGCCCACGGTGCCAGGGATCTAATTATAGGTGCACTGGAGAAATTTTTTTTGGCGCACCAATCAGAAACTGGATGTGAGCAGGGTGCCCTAGACACTGTGTGCTGGTGGCACAGCGCTGCTCATACGGTTTCTGAGCGGCACAAAAACAGCAGGTTTCACGAGGGTCGGGATTCACTGGGGTTGGGATTCACGAGGGCCAGGATTCACAAGGGTTGGGATTCATAAGGGTTGGCATTCACGGGGGGGGGGGGTCGCCGGGTCTACTCACCCATGAAGAACAAGGCGCACTCATTCCCGCCGAACAGCAGGTGCAGTTTGGTCCACTGAGTCTGCCAAAAATCCCCCGAAGCTCCCCAGAAGCGCTGCAGGTGCCTACCCCAAAAAAACAGGAGAGAGCTCGCCAAAGCCGTCCAAATCAGCACCGGGCCTGGAGCCCCAGGGGTACAGCCGGGGTCTACACCGCTAAAGATCCTAAAACACAACCAGCTTCAGCGCTGGATTCCAAACGGGAAAACACTGCGCGAATTCCCTCTCTCAATACCCCACCCAAACCCGCGTCCGGCGCCAGCTCTGAACGAGGACTTTACCACGTGATCGAGTTCCCAAACGCAGCCAGGAGGAAGATTCCTGAGCCGATGATGAAGGCCGCCTTCTTCAGGGAGTCCCAGAGCCCTCCGGTGGCCTCCTGCAGGGCGAGAGAACGGACGGGTTTGGAATCGGCACGGCAACATCGGAATGGTGACCTCAGGGCGACCTGAACAGGCGACTATACTGATGAGGCTGGAGGCGCACAGACTAAAGGACATGGGGTGTCCATAGCAACCCTTCAAAAGGCTTCTGCCAGGTAAGGATGTTACTTGGCTGACGGTGGCTGCCCCTCTTTCTGAACAATGTGCTGAGTAACTGCATACAGCACCACACTGAACACAGCACGGCACGGCGTCTGGGAGGGAGACAACAAAGACTCTTATTTTACCCACTTGGGAATTGAAAGGAAACCACAAAAACCAGCAGGGACTGCAGCCCTCCAGGCCTGGATATTAGACTCCTGCTCTACACTGTTCCTTCCTCTTCCTGCAGTACTCCTTTCCTCCTTGCCTCCTCTCCTCCTCCTGCACTCCTCCTTCCTTCTTCCTGCACTCCTCCTTTCTTCCTCCTTTCCTCCTTCTGCTCTCCTCCTTTCCTCCTCCTCCACTCCTCTCCTCATCTGTCCCTCCTCCTGCACTCCTCCTTTCGTCCTTCTGCACTCCTCCTTTCCTTCTCCTCCTCTCCTCATCTGACACTCCTTCTTTCCTGCTCCTGCACTCCTCTTCTCATCTGTCACTCCTCCTTTCCTGCTCCTGCACTCCTCCTCTCCTCCTCTTTTCCTCCTGTACTCCTCCTCTCCTCCTCTTTTCCTCCTGTACTCCTCCTCTCCTCCTCTTTTCCTCCTGTACTCCTCCTCTCCTCCTCTTTTCCTCCTGTACTCCTTCTCTCCCGGTCTCTAAGAATGAGTTTAAGCGGGCCGCAGCAGTGGGCCTCTGGGCATTAACATCTCCCCAGAGCAGTGCCAGTCACACGGGCAGTGCCAGTCACACAGCGCAGTGCCAGTCACACAGCGCAGTGCCAGTCACACGGGCAGTGCCAGTCACACAGCGCAGTGCCAGTCACACGGGCAGCGCAGTGCCAGTCACACCGGCAGTGCAGTGCCAGTCACACAGCGCAGTGCCAGTCACACAGGCAGCGCAGTGCCAGTCACACGGGCAGCGTAGTGCCAGTCACACGGGCATCGTAGTGCCAGTCACACAGCGCAGTGCCAGTCACACGGGCAGAGCAGTGCCAGTCACACAGCGCAGTGCCAGTCACACGGGCAGTGCCAGTCACACAGCGCAGTGCCAGTCACACCGGCAGCGCAGTGCCAGTCACACCGGCAGCTCAGTGCCAGTCACACAGCGCAGTGCCAGTCACACGGGCAATGCCAGTCACACGGGCAGCGCAGTGCCAGTCACACAGCGCAGTGCCAGTCACACGGGCAGCGCAGTGCCAGTCACACCGGCAGCTCAGTGCCAGTCACACAGGCAGCGCAGTGCCAGTCACACGGGCAGCGCAGTGCCAGTCACACAGGCAGCGCAGTGCCAGTCACACGGGCAGCGCAGTGCCAGTCACACGGCGCAGTGCCAGTCACACGGGCAGCGCAGTGCCAGTCACACGGGCAGAGCAGTGCCAGTCACACGGGCAGAGCAGTGCCAGTCACACCGGCAGCACAGTGCCAGTCACATGGGCAGCATAGTGCCAGTCACACAGCGCAGTGCCAGTCACACGGGCAATGCCAGTCACACGGGCAGCGCAGTGCCAGTCACACAGCGCAGTGCCAGTCACACGGGCAGCGCAGTGCCAGTCACACGGGCAGCTCAGTGCCAGTCACACAGGCAGCGCAGTGCCAGTCACACGGGCAGCGCAGTGCCAGTCACACAGGCAGCGCAGTGCCAGTCACACGGGCAGCGCAGTGCCAGTCACACGGCGCAGTGCCAGTCACACGGGCAGCGCAGTGCCAGTCACACGGGCAGAGCAGTGCCAGTAACACGGGCAGAGCAGTGCCAGTCACACCGGCAGCACAGTGCCAGTCACATGGGCAGCGCAGTGCCAGTCACACGGCGCAGTGCCAGTCACACGGGCAGCGCAGTGCCAGTCACACGGGCAGAGCAGTGCCAGTCACACGGGCAGAGCAGTGCCAGTCACACCGGCAGCGCAGTGCCAGTCACACCGGCAGCACAGTGCCAGTCACAGTGGCTGCACAGTGCCAGTCACACAGCGCAGTGCCAGTCACAGTGCCAGCGCAGTGCCAGTCACACAGCGCAGTGCCAGTCACAGTGGCTGCGCAGTGCCAGTCACACAGCGCAGTGCCAGTCACAGTGGCAGCGCAGTGCCAGTCACACAGCGCAGTGCCAGTCACACGGGCAGCGCAGTGGCAGTCACACAGCGCAGTGCCAGTCACACAGCGCAGTGCCAGTCACATGGGCAGCGCAGTGCCAGTCACACAGCGCAGTGCCAGTCACACGGGCAGCGCAGTGGCAGTCACACAGCGCAGTGCCAGTCACAGTGGCAGCGCAGTGCCAGTCACACAGGCAGCTCACTCTGGCGCGGGTCCCTCAGCTTTAATTGCCACCATTTTCTCTCTGTTGTGCTCTCAGCCAGTTACAATAGAAAAATCCAACCGGACGAGTCAGACCTGAAGCCGGTGAAGGTGCGAGCAGGTGCAAATGGCAGGTATTTAAAAGCCAAGCAGTGTCTGAAAAATGTCACCACGGCAGAACGGTACACTAGCAAAGATCTGTCTACTTCACAAGTCATGGCACATGAATCCACTGTGTATTCAAGGGTAATAAATCCACAAGACACACTGATCAGTAAACACACTAGGTGTTCTGCAGGTACACAAATGAAACTTATTTTAACAGTAAATTAAGTAATATGACAATCTCAAGTTCATTGTATTGTTATCTTTTTAAATATGTAAACACTGTATTTGTAATATGTGCTTGTGCATCACAGCACTGGAATTCAATATTTGAATGATCTTACCGGTTTCCCGAAGTCCAGGCCATCTTGGGAGATGGGTTTGACTTGTTCCTTCATGTCTTCAGGGAAAAAAAAGGATATTCTCTGTGCATTACTGCTCCCAGCACCACAACATGTAATTACACTTCACAAGCCAGAGAAAGGGTAGACTACATCACAAAGAAATGAGTTATTAAATTGCGTGCGTATATATGGCTCTGTTAGACTTGTAATCAAACAATTCTCGTGAACATTCTCAACTTTTATTTAAGGGTATTCTTTACACGCTTTGGTTTCACCATGTAGAAATTACAGCACTTTTTATACACAACCTCCCATTTCAGGGCACCATAACGTTTGGGACATATAGATGTTATGTAAATTAAAGTAGCCATGTGTAATACTTTGTTGCATATCTTTTGCATGCAAAGACTGCCTGAAGCCTCTTCTCTGCCAGGCCTGTACTGCAGCAATCTTCCTGCTTGCTTCAGGGGTTAGCTGCCTTAAGTTTTTTCTTCAGAGCTCTGACTGTTTTGTTTGTTTTTTTTCAATAATTCGCAGTTTCATAATGGCTTTCTTAACTTTCATTGACAAACGGTAATAACAAAGGCAATCAAAAGCATAGAATCAAGATTAGACACTAGGTGGATAGAAAGCTTTCTAATACCTGCACTAAGGAAGTAACTGAACACACCTGACCAATCAGAAACACCTGTGATGTCAACTGTCCCAAACCTTATGGTGCCCTGAAATGGGGGTGTGTGTAAACAGTGCTGTAATGGTGAAAAATGGTGAAACCGAAATGTATTTTAAAAATGCCCCTTTATAAAAGCTGAGAATGTGAACTTTAACCACATTTGATATCTGTAAAACAAGATATATTTTTATAAAACACGTGTAAATTGTGTTTTGCGGTTCAGAAAACACGCGTAAATAATACTGGCATTACATTCGCACCATATATACCTGTTTTCGAAATTACAGTACAGCGCTGTTCACCACGCACCTACTGCAGCAGTTTGCACCGAGCTACATTGTCAACGGAATTTACAAGCAGTCGCAGGATTAAACCGAATTCCTCCCTTCAATCACATTTACTTGCCTGAGCCAAGAAAACTAAAATGCCTAAATCTGTTGTGTAGCTCGCGAAATAAAACGTATTCTTACAGGATCGTTAAGTCATCAAAACATGATTCGCAAGCGCACACGTCCCATTTTGACTTGGGGAATCGCAAGGGAACATTAGTCAACTTACAATTTACCGACTTGTGTTTTGGTAAAGGAAACGATACAATAGGCTACTAACTATACTTCAGACAAACAGCACAACCATTACGCGTAGGCCTATTATTCAACAGTAGCCTACAATGTTCACTATAACTAGCTTGTTATTTATTAGATGCAATGCTAAGTAGGCTATTTGTAATAACGCATAGATAATGTCAAAACTGCTGAACTAAGTTCACGAACGGCTTCCTCAACTACTGGAATCGGACACTTAAAGCTCAATAGAAATTAGTTGCAGTTGCTTATTGACTGAAATTAAAACGCCAAGTGTTTACGTGACTGTCATGTCGGATTGTCTTAATTTGTAACGTGCGGCACGATAACGACAATTATTTATGTAATGGAAATGTGACGAGAACGACTGAGATGATTCATGTATACAAGACGGTAAAGCAAGCTAGATATGTTCTTTAAAACAAAATAAGCTAATTGTCACAAAAATATGTCTTATGCAAAAATATTACTTACCACCTTTGGTCGTTCAGAAGTCTCCCAGCAAATTTTCAAGATTGTTTTGTACCTGATCTCTCGGTAGTTTATCATAAAAGCACGTTTATTGTCAGCAGAAGATACGCCATATTCAGCTGGTGATTGGTTGAAGCATATCCAGCGGACCAATAGCAAAGCAGTAACTTTCTGTTTTTCAGATTTTTCGGGATTTTTTTTTTCTCATGCTTGCAGCAGTTGGAAAGAAGACGTCTTCCCACAGACCACCAAATGGTTTTCTTGGATGGTTAGAAACATTTGCAAAACCAATCGGGGGATCATTTTACATTCATGACTTCGTCACATTTGAAATTAATATATACATACAAATGAATAAAACAGAGTTTTACATAATATCTTAATTGCATTTTTCGATATAGGTAGGCTATTAGTAAAGTTGATTGGATGAACGTAATGTGTAAAGTCACGTTTAACTTACTTAATCATCAGTCAAACTGTTCTAAGGGGTTCACTGAGTCAGAAAAAATTCTGAACATAAACTTAATTTGTGGTTGAGCGGGGGCATCACAAGTCGAATGTATAATGTATTGTAGCCCACTGCATTGTTGCATAACACCGTCACACTACATCAGGCGAATGCTTTGCTGATGATTAACAGCGTGTGCATGAAGGCATTATCTGCACTTTATGAAGTCTATATGTACTTACTCATCAGAAAATGAACATAAGGCCAGTGTACAATTTTGTAATGTTCTGTAGATGTGAAATGTGTTTCCTCAGTACGTGACAGGAACTCAATCTGCCTAACTGACTGGACACAATTAAGATATATTTTTTATAATCTAAGGAGAACAACTCAATGTTGTCTTATTGGGATCTAATCACAAACCCTTGAAAAATCACATGGACAATGTCATTCTGGATCATGGCACGTTTAATAACATGAAACATTAGTTTTAAAAACCAAACTCGCTTACCAATGAGTTTGACAGGAGTAAGTGGGTTCAGAATAAGGAATCTTTAGTCAAATAAACTCGTACAATCTGCCATAAAATGAATGGGGGGGGGGGGGGCGTTTGAAATTGTGTGCAATTTCTGTGTTCATCAGGAAGCTCGTATGCGCCGCCTAGCGGTGATAGTCGGAATAAATGCCGGGCTCGTTGCACAACCTTCCCTCTCCTGTCAGTAACGGATGTTCGAAGCTTCTGAGCTTCGCTGGCTTGTAGGTGAGATGGTGGGTCAAAGTTCCGCCACACTCGTTTGACGTGGCTGCAGGAAGTCATCGACGCGGGTCTTCTCTGACAACAAATGGACTGCATTTATATAGCGCTTTTATCCAAAGCGCTTTACAATTGATGCCTCGCATTCACCAGAGCAATTAGGGGTTAGGTGTCTTGCTCAGGGACACTTCGACATGCCCAGGGCGGGGGATCAAACCGGCAACCCTCTGACTGCCAGACAACCGCTCTTACCTCCTGAGCTATGTCGCCCCTGACAAGAACTACGGCCAATTCATCTTATTTTATTATTATACTATTAACCAATACATCAATAGTGTTCATGCTCGGGGTACTCTTCATTTCCAAGGCAAATTTTACCTTAAAAAACATAGAATTCTGTCTCGTAATAACATTTTTTTTGTTCTGATCTGCTATCAGGTGCACCTGTCGGTGGCTGAGATAAAGTAGGCTTATTAGTTGGGCACTGATGGATGTTTATGTAGGGTGGCAGTGCAGTATAATGGGTAAGGAGCTGGTCTAGTAACCTAAAGATCACCATTTGATTCCTGGGTAGGACACTGCCGTTGTACCCTTGAGCAAGGTACTCAACCTGCATTGCTTCAGTATATATCCTGCTTTATAAATGGATGCAATGCAATTATTTAAAAAATTGTGTAACTCCCTCTGGATGAGAGCGTCTGCTAAAACGCTCCAGTGCTGTTTTACTGTATATCAGCACTCTTGTCCAATCAAATTACTCGACTGGACCTAGCTGTTGCATAACTTATTGTTCCATAATTGATTACATCACTTCACCAGTAACTCTGTTATAGTGACAATAGGCAGTAATTTGTCATGTTTTGTCATGATTTTCTACATTGATCACTTAATATTCAGTTATCAACAGTCCACAGAAATTGCTGGTCCAAACTGTGACAACATGATATTTTTCTGAACATATTTTTGTACATGAATTTGGAATCAGGTTTTATTAGCAGAGAGGTAACTACGTTTGTGATCTGTAGGTAAGAAATTGGTAAGTTAGAAACATTCAAACACTGCATGCTAGCTGGTTAGGATGAAAAAACAGTCTTAAGCACAGATTCTTGGTAACCATCAGGCTCGATCAGCAAAGTAATGGAGGCCATGTGCTTTTTAAACCTATGGATTAACCTTTTTGGCGTTATTAATATGTGCATGCGATGCCGATTTAAAATGGGAAATGTCATAAAATGTAAAAAATGGTGTTGTAGTTTTGTAAGCATGATAACTGGTGGCCATTTCTCTGGCTCTTGGTGGTCTCCTATATAGGTTTATATATTTTTCTGAACTAGGTGTATGAACAGTCTCTGCAAAATAAAAAAATAGGGCTAAAATTTTTTACAGGTAATTTCTAGAAAAATTCAGAATTTCAGATTTTGACCTGTTGTTTTTCGTTATAAGAAATGCATTTTCTATGGCTCCAAGTAAAAAAATACATACTTTCTTTAGTGACCACCAGAGGTGGGTAGTAACGCGTTATATTTACTCCGTTACGTTTACTTAAGTAACTTTTTGAATAAATTGTACTTGTAAGAGTAGTTTTAATGCAGCATACTTTTCACTTTTACTCGAGTATATCTGTGAAGAAAAAATGTTACTTTTACTCCGTTATATTCGGCTACATTCCGGTCGTTACTTTTATTTTTTACCCATTTTTTATTTAATGCACGTTCTGTTCGTTTCATTCTCTCAGAGAGACTTCAGCCGAATAGGCTGACTGGTCTTTGCTTTGGCTCTGTCATAGCCCCACATGACTCCGTTTCACCAATCAAACGTAGCCAGTCACAGCACACAGAAGGATGAGTGGGCGACAACAATGGCTAAAACAACGGCGGGTGATTCGTAGCAGGCAGAACACCCCTGGCCTCACCTTCAAACTACATTTTACTTACAGACTACCAAAAACAGTAGTTACATTATGCGCTGCCTTCTTTGTCTGCCTAGAAATGTGGACATTTCAGCCTACAAGAACTCAACTTCGAACTTGAGAAAATATGTGGCGGTAAGTTGTAGGTTAGTTTTGGCTGTGGATAGCTAACTATTTGACTGAGTGGTCATTTATTGTCTTGGACAATCCGTTTGTGAAATATACGGGCATTTGTGATGCCTCGGTATCTTCCAAAATAGCTGTGCGTAATACCACACGCTTTGTTTACGGCGCTGTCGCCCTTTTTAGTACAGTCTGGCTTGATTGACAATTCATTTATTCAGTAGGTGAGAGTATAAGCTTTCTAACGATGTATAAACATGTCTAATTTTGCTTTTGGAATAGCGTTTTTTTTAGGTCAGCGTAACCGAAATTTTTCTTATCGTCGCATTCACTTATGCATTTGGTAGCAGTAAAAGACGCAGCACGGAACGTGGTCAACGATTATTCGTAATTTCTTGGGAAATACTATTATTATTGAGGACTTCTGGGCATAGCTAAGCCGTATGTTTGCTGATAGACCTAGATGACATCGTTTTCTGGAGCAAAACAAGCGGATTGAACTGTATTGTTGATTTACGGTCTCTGTCTCCATCTACTGAACACATAAGATTTCATCATTGCTATGTAAGTAGGCTATTATTGCTCAAAATACTTCGGTTATACACGTTATTTTTTTTAATTGAGTGTGTTTTAAATAGGTTACTGGTATTAATGTGGATATTTCACACTGTAATGTAAGCATTAGTTAGTAGTGTAATAGTTTTTGTGAAGCATGCAACAGTCAAGACGTGAGCGCTGGAACATTGCATAGCATACATAACGTTTGTTTACGCTAAACCGGAAGTCCTGCACATATTCCGCGTAAGGCATCATGGGACTTTGGAATATCGTGGAGAAGTGCCTCATAAGGTACAATAATGGTGCTACAAAGCATTATGTTTCCCACATATAAAGTTTCTGTTTGAATTTGAGCAGGCTCCTCTTTGTTGTGATGATGAGTCTATTTTAATGGATAAATCCCTGTAGCCTCATTGATATTTTTTCTGTCAACGGAGGGTTCACCCCAACAAACTGACAGGGTATACAGACTTAATAGAGTCCAACAGAAAGCGAAAATCCTCCTCTTCTGACGAACCTCCTGTGTATTGTTTTATTGTATTATTGTTTTAAGGGATATGATTTAGGCCATATTTGAATTTGCACATGGCTATTTTATATTTGGTTTATTTCTATTGGACAAGCATTTACAATTTTATATTTTGGACATTTAGATTTTTACGTTCATCTTGCTCTTCTTATTTCAACATTAAATCAGATTATATGAAGTAACTCAGTACTTGAATAGTCTTTTCACAAGATACTTTCTTACTCTTACTCAAGTAATTATTTGGATGACTACTTTTACTTCTACTTGAGTCATTATTATTTTAAAGTAACAATACTTTTACTTGAGTACAGGTTTTGGCTACTCTACCCACCTCTGGTGACCACAATACCTGATGATGCTATCAATGCTATTCAGCACTGCCTCATAGTAAGATAGTGAACACTGGATTGAGCCACTGGATCATGAACATGTAAAATGCATGGAGTCAAGCGAACTGGTGGTGTGCTGTTTTCCTTTTCTTTTCTTTTTTTTGTGGCTGTTGTTTTATTTCATGGGCAAACCAGCAGGTGGCAGTGTTGCTCTCCAGTCCTATGTAAATGGTAAATGGCAAATGAACTGCATTTATATAGCGCTCTTATCCAAAGCGCTTTACAATTGATGCCTCTCATTCGCCAGAGCAGTTAGGGGTTAGGTGTCTTTCTCAAGGACACTTCGACACGCCCAGGGCAGGGTTTGAACCGACAACCCTCCGACTGCCAGACAATCGGTCTTACCTCCTGAGCTATGTCGCCCCCATATGTGGACATTAACCATCGTTCTGAAGGTATAGTATATGAAGAACATGGTACATCTAATAAAGATGCATTCGTGCATTCGTGGGGGGGATGGGGGGGTTGAGGCCTTGACCGAGCACCATCCCCTCTTCATTGGAGGATCCCTTCATTATCATTCTGAAGTTAATAACAAACTTAATCAGCCAGATAGGCCTCAGTCCTGCCCTCCCCATGCCTGCACACTTTTTATTTATGTTTATTTAAAAATGTCCCCAACCACACAGCTCTGTGTGAACAGCTCATACCAAACACGTCCTGCTAAAAAATAAAAAAATAAGGTGCAATATTCACACTTACTATGGTTTGTGTTCCATGGGGGTTTCAGAATGAGCACATAGCAACACAGAAGTAAACATTTGGGGGGGGGGGGGGGGGGGGGTGTGAATCAAAAAAAAGAAGAAAGAACTTAAATGCATCAATTTGTTCAATTTTTAAGATTTGCTAATATTTTTACCCTCTCCAAATTTGTCCTTAATATTTACTAGATATTTCTAGCGTTCTCCAAATGTATCCTGAGAAGAACACTGATGTTCTCCACTGCTTCATGCCATTCCATGTTTGTGAAATGGGTGTAATGTAATAATATAATATTAATACATCATAATGTATTAAAATAATGTTCATTAGGTTTATTTTGTGGACTATGAGTGGTGTAACCGGTGAGTGAGGGGGCAATAGCTTGCACCATCGTTGTGGCAGGATATGTGTGGCGTTGCTCTCCAATGCATTTCACACCTCATGTTTGAATGTGACCTGCCATTTTAGACTATGATTCACGCTATTTCCTTTTGTTGTTTACGCATAAATGTTTTTTTTTCTTTATACTTCATTATTTCTTTTCGCCATAGGAGGTCCGGGTTCTATTCAATGGAACATTCCACACTTGGTGGAGCTAAAGGCACTTTGTCGCGATGATGAATGTTGTGTTGGAGATGAAATCACCCTCATGGCCCCATGAATTTAAAAATCAAAAATTTTAAGCAGCAACTATGAACCTAAAAAGAAATACAATTACAAATACAATAAGGAAATACAATAACTGAAGGAAGGGTACTGCACATTTTAATAAATTAAACTTTGCTTTTGAAATCAAATGATGACAAGCAGGCTCTTTCTAACTGGACTTGAGTTTTTTTGTCTGATTTACTGAGTGACAAATGGAAGCGATTATCCTACAGTTGGTCGCTAAGGTTAGCTTCCTTCTGTGACGTATAAATATATATATATATATATATGTATATTTATACGTCACATAAGGAAGCTAACAGGGTGAAATTATATTACTGCACCCACCTCCTTGCTGAGAGGAAGCATGATATGGAGTTCCACTCTGCTTTGCTCATAAGCAATAATTCCTGACACCATCAGATGCACCCTTCAATATTAAACAATGATTCATAATTTTACCATTGGTTGCTGGATTCTGTTGTTTCTTACTCCAGGATATACTCCTGTTTTTGCAAAAGGTAAGTGAGCATCTGACAATCAAAAGGGTTACATAGCAGGGCTGTTTCAGAGTAACGGTTATCTCTTGCGAAAAGCTTTCGGGTGTAGAAGGGCATAATATTTCCATCTGATTTCAAGAATTGGTTGGTTGTGTATTTGGTCGAATTATTTATGAATGCGTGGAAACTATTTTAATGTTTGTTCTGCTAGATAAAGTCATCAGAGTACTGCGTGGATTGGATGCCGCGTTACACTGCAGATCAGAGACAGGTCGTCCTCCGAAGTGGGAATGGGGCTCCAATCAGACATCAGATAACATCAAGACATTAGTGATCAAGAGCACTGCACATCTGCTGGTGGAAAACTTCCAGGAGATGAATGAAGGCCATTACTACTGTATCAATGGAACAGGGAAAAAATATGCAGTGAAACTGGAAATACAGCTGGGTAAATACAGTATTGAATTACATATTACAGATTGAAATATTACCATATTGAATTAAATATTACAAATTACATATACTGAGCTGAAAACTAGTTAAATAATCATTTCAATTTTATAAATTATATAAGCGGAAACATATGCAACTTTGTTTGAATATAATTTTGACTGTAATTGTATGCACATACATACTTTACATACATACATACATACATATCAAGCTAATGTATTATTTTTTCCCAGGTGTAAAGGATACCGCGCCTGTGTACAGAATCAGCAGGACCGGCTCTTTGCATCTCTTTTGTGAACCTCAATCAAGAGCAACGCTTCAGGGCTTTTGGAGCTGGAGCCAGACTGGGTCTGAAGGAGACTGCAAACGGTCTGGCTCAGGACAGACTGGGTCTGAAGGAGACTGCAAACGGCCTGGCTCAGGACAGACTGGGTCTGAAGGAGACTGCAAACGGTCTGGCTCAGGCCTGGAGCACTTTGGAAATCGGTTTGAAGTAAAGAAGAATGAGTCCGAAAAAAAATTTTCACTGAGCATCTCCCCTCTGCTCTGGAATGACTCTGGACAATATCGATGCACTCTTTGTGATGGCGACAAACTTCACAAGCAATGCACTTATGAAATAATTACAGTGAAAGGTAATGTCAGCCATTATACATTCCCCACTATTACGCTTATTTAAGAACTGCAAAAATGCTTTTTACAAAAATAAATTTAATCTTCCAGCAAATCCTCTGCAGCAGACTTACTCAGCCCAGCGCTCTCATGTTTGGCTACATTTCAATAAGGAACGGTGACAGAAAATGTGTTTGCTCGTTAAAAACGGAATGTAATTTTGAGGAATTTAAATGGTATTAGCATGCCAAACTGTGTTTGGACCAGGGCTGCCCAACCCTGTTCCTGGAGATCTACCGTCCTATAGGTTTTCATTTCAAACTTAATTTGGCACACTTGACTCTACTAATTAGCAGCTCTATGAGATGATCTCTAGCTGTTGAATGAGGTGTGCTTTGTTAGGGTTGGAGTGAAAACGTACAGGACAGTAGATCTCTAGCTGTTGAATGAGGTGTGCTTTGTTAGGATTGGAGTGAAGACGCACAGGACAGTAGATCTCTAGCTGTTGAATGAGGTGTGCTTTGTTAGGGTTGGAGTGAAGATGTACAGGACAGTAGATCTCCAAACCTACAGGATGGTAGAGCAGGGTTGGGCAGCCGTGGTTCAGACTAACTATTGCACTGGTACTAGTATTAGCACATGTAAAACTGTATGGGACTTGTCGTTGTTCTTGTTGTTATTTTGTATTGTGTTGTGATGTGTTGTGTTAGGTTGTGTTGCATTGTGTTAGGTAGTGTTGTGTTGTGTTGTGTTGTGTTGTGTAGTGTAGAGTTGTGTTATGCTACATTATGTTATGTTATGTTATGTTAAGTCACGGCACTGTGTGTGTCTGCCCCTGCAGTGTACTCCGAGCCCGTGGAGCTGACTGAAGGAGAGAATGGCTCCCTGGTCTGTGCCGTTTCACATGCAGAGAGGGTCGCCAGACTGCTGTGGATCGACACACAGAGTCACCTGAGGTTCTCCATCCCCGAGGCACAGAAGCACACGGGCGAGTTCCGGCTCGCGGTGAGGAACGTCACGCTGGCGCGGAACGCTTGGGAGTGCGCCGTGATCCACCAGGGCCGGCTCCGAGCGCTGGTCCCGTTCACTCTGACTGTGAAGAGCCGAGCCACACAGCCCCCCGGGCCCTCTGCTGGAGGTGACAGACCAGGCCATGACCGTACTGAAGCATCTGCACAAAATCACTCCGGTAAAAAAGTGTGCGTGCGTGCGTGCGTGTGTGTGTGCGTGCGTGCATGTACACGTGTATGTATGCATGTATACATATACAGTATTAATGCACGCATGTATTTCTTGTATTTCATGTATTCATCTAAGCATGTACGCATGTTTGTAAGTACATATTGTTGATAAATCCAAAATACCGGTCTGTGTAAATAATCTTCGTATTGCCGAAGAGACAAACATAATGTTTGTAACAGAAGGTGTCCCAGGTACCAGATATCTGAGCGCTCCAGTGCTCTCTCTCTTCTTAGTGATGTTTCAAACAGTTGATTATGTTTAGCCTAAGATATGTCTCTGTTTTTTAAAAATTATTTCTCAGCCTCATAATGGCTTCCTCTGTACAAAAATACCCTTAAATACAAGCTTAGAATGTGCACTTTAACCACATATGAACTGTTTGATAACATAAAATTGGAGTACACAGCCAAAAGCCTGTGTGTGTGTGTGCATGTACAACTATCTATCCCTCTTTGTTGCTCAATAATCATTGTTTATTCATGTATTTTTCATAGGAACCCGTCTAATTTATCTGGTCTGCCTCTGTGGTCTTCTCATAAGCCTGGGAACAGCTTTCATAATCTACCATTGTCGGAGACATCAAGGTAAGGAAAACAAAGCACTATATAAATGTTTTTTAAAATATTTAACGTTCATTATGAAATTCATCGTTTATTTACTTTATGATGCTTTTATCTCATTTTAATCAGCATACAATATCATTGATTAGGGTGGCAATGTTGAATGTTTTTACAAATTTGCATTTTTAACTTACAATGAAGTGCTTCTGGCAGTAAAAACATCAAAATATGAAATTTCTCCTACATGTTACTTTGAGATTGTGCACAATCTGCAGGTCCCTAGCTGTGCATTAAAAAAAATGAACTCAGTTTTGTTTTTGTTTTTTTGCCTTTTTATTGTTTTTTTTTGCCTCTTTTTATTATCTATTATTATTTTTATTATTTATCTTTTTATTTTTTTTTACAACATGTGAGACAGGCCATAACACAGTCAACTCCCAATGAAAGACTAAACATAAAAAGATAAAAGAGAAACATATTGAGAATGGCTGAAACATTGTTCATTGGATTCTTGGTATTTTGCCTCTTATTTGTTTCACTCAGTGATATGTACAGAAGCGTTGTGGTTTCAGCCAGAAACTTTATTTTAATTGTGTTTTCTGTCTGTTTCTCTGTACACCCAATCCAACCGCCCCCTCCCACACTCCTCCCCACCCAACCCTCTGCCAAAGGTGATGAACAGACCCCAGATGACTCCAAGTATAATGCAGTGAATTTTAAAAGGAAAAAAGGTAGTGTTATCCTGCACGAATCGTCCATTGTGTTTCTGCATCCGATCGCTTAAGGCATGCATCTCCCCGCTCGCGCATTAGCCTGACCGCGCTAACCACACTGCGTGCGGCATGAAAACTTTCACATGTATTTTTACATCCTCCATTTTGCTTCTCCATCCTCTGACTTCTGCTTTCTTTCAACAGCAGCTGACTCCAGTACATAAGCCGCACTTGCTGTAAGCATTTATTTATTTTATTTATTTATTATTCGTTTATTTAAAACAAAAGCACACATATTCCTGAAACCCTTGGCTAATATGTAATACAAGTTTTATAAAAATGTGTTTTTATTTAGAATGACAACCTGACTACTGAAGTGGTATATTTATCGGTGGCCATGGAAACTGGAATTGGAAGAAAATGAATGATTTTTCATTTTATTGCAGATTTATTCAAATTTATTATTAAATTTACTTTTGACTTTTTAAAATGTTCTGACAGAACATATTAATTTGCTCACGAGAAGTAAGTCTTTCAGGGAATTTTTTACAAATTTCTTGAAGACAATCTAGTTGTGAGAAATGCAATCATCTGCTTATGTTAAAATTTGCTATTTTAATTAAATGAGAAGTGGCTAAATTTACCCTGGCAGAGGAGCACCACTAATAGTTTTTCATTTACGGACTCAAATGCTGCTTTTCGCCAGGTGAATGCAGAAAATGCATCACTGATGCTCTTGCATTCATTTTTTATAATAGGCCATTTCATTGCTTAATTACTTTTCTTTTGAAGTCTTTCATCTGATGTCTATTAAATAATTTTATGTTAATAAATAAATCAAAATGCACATGTTTTGTGAATTCTTTATGCATTATACAATCTATTTTTTAAACTAATAAGTTTTAAAGTTGATTTTGAACGTCATTCACAGTTAAGTTCTTTGGGAGAGAATAGAAAATGTGGTAGTGGATATATCCCACTGGAGTGGGATAATGGCGCCCCCTCGTGTCATTATAAGAAATTACTTCTATGCTATTAAAAATCCTGAATTTTGAGAGGAAACAAGAAGAGATTTCAAAGATAAAGGGATGTACACAAGTAAACTGAAGCAAACATTTTTTTTATGTCATGTGCTGTATAATTTATTATAAATATATGGCCACATGCAAGATTAACATTAACATTAAGGTTCTGCAAGATTCCTAATTTTGCAGTGAAATACTGAAAAATAAACAAACTGTAATCCACTGGCCATTCCTCGCCCAGATTTAAACACATATCCTGTTAACAGCATATCTGTGTGTTTTAATGTGATCATTTATGTATTTACTTGAATTTTATCATCAGTCATGTCTTTTGTCAGATAAGGTTATCTATCTTGACTTTTATTGCTTAAGTTTCATTCACGCATGTAGGCTGCCCATTTATGCTGATACATTCACAGAAGAAATTCATGTTAAACAGCTCATATAAAACCCAACAGTACAGACTCGCCTAACAATTAAACCCACCAACTTCCAGTTTCAAGCCCATGTCTACAAAAACACAAGAACCTTATGTAACCTCACTGAGGTCATTAGGCCTACTGCTAATCTCACTCTCAATAGAATTGATTATCAGTATCTAACATGCCATTATTTGTACTGAATATTTGTGACTGGACATCTGTTTGTTGTTTGTCTGATGATTTGCTAATAATGTCATAAACTTGGACCTGGAGAAAATAATACTTTACTCTACATGTTTCATGTATTTCAATGAGCAAACGCCATCATTAAAATTACACAAGTCATTTATTGCTCATGCCGCACTGTGTGTGTGTGTGTGTGTGTGTGACTGAGTGTGAAAGAGTGTGAGTGTGTGTATGTGAGTATGTGTGTGCGTGTGTGCATATGTGTGTGCACGTGCCTGCGTGTGTTCGAGTGTGTGTGTGACTGATTGTGCGTGTGTGTGCTTGTGCTTGTGTGTGTGTGCTTGTGCGTGTGTGTATGTGTGTGTTTGTGTGCGTGTGCTTGTGTGCGTGTGCGCTTGTGTGTGTGCGTGTGTGTCTGTGTGTGTCTGTGTGACTTTGTATGCGTGGGCTTGTGTGTCTGTGTGTGTCTGTGTGTGTTTGTATGCGTGTGCTTGTGTGTATGTGTGTGTGTGTTTGTGCTTGTGTGTGCGTGTGCTTGTGTGTATGTGTGTGTGTGTGTGTGCTTGTGTATGTGCGCTTGTGCGTGTGTGTCTGTTTGTACGTGTGTGTTTGTGTGCGTGTGCGTGTGTGTATGCGCGTGTGTCTGTGTGTGTTTGTATGCGTGTGCTTGTGTGTATGTGCGTGTGTGTGTGCTTGTGTGTGCGTGTGCTTGTGTGTGTGTGTGTGTGTGTGTGTGTGTCTGTGTGTGTTTGTATGCGTGTGCTTGTGTGTATGTGCGTGTGTGTGTGTGCTTGTGTGTGCGTGTGCTTGTGTGTGTGTGTGTATGTGTGTGTCTGTGTGTGTTTGTATGCGTGTGCTTGTGTGTATGTGTGTGTGTGTGTGTGCTTGTGTGTGCGTGTGCTTGTGTGTGTGTGTGTGTGTCTGTGTGTGTGTGTGTGTGTGTGTGCGTGTGCTTGTGTGTGTGTGCGTGTGCTTGTGTGTGTGTATGTATGTGTGTGTGCTTGTGTGTGTGTGTGAGTGTGTGTGTGTGTGCTTGTGTTTGTATGCGTGTGCTTGTGTGTATGTGCGTGTGTGTGTGTGCTTGTGTGTTTGTGTGTATGTGTATGTGCATTCTCGTCAGCCCACGGTGCCAGGGATCTAATTATAGGTGCACTGGAGAAATTGTTTTTGGTGCACCAATCAGAAACTGGATGTGAGCAGGGTGCCCTAGACACTGTGTGCTGGTGGCACAGCGCTGCTCATACAGTTTCTGAGCGGCGCAAAAACAGCAGGTTTCACGAGGGTCGGGATTCACGGGGGCCGGGATTCACAAGGGTTGGGATTCACGAGGGCCGGGATTCACAACAAACTGCTCACAAGTCAGTTACCTTTATGAATGAGTGGAACCAGTGGAATATGCTGCATTTCTAATTATTCTAGTGAGAATAATCCTCATTGCAAAACAAGTCCAATCCATTCCATGCTGCTACTTACCCTTGTTACAAATGGGGGTCAGTACATACCCACCCCCCCCCCCCCCCACCCCCACCCGACAGTAGGCCCTGAAGTGGCACCTGCTCTAAATTCACACACAGGCTTGTCCCATGTGGTGTGGAGTACAAACAGACAGCGCCTCCCCTTTCAGCATGCATCGTTTCATCCTCCCGCCATCGCCCAGGAGCCTTCACTCAAGGTCACATGATGCGTGCTCAGCCTGGGCCTAGCGTTGCAGTGTGACCTAACCTAGCGGTATGTCCAGCAGGGTTTCTGTCTCCCAGGCCCGTTCCCCGTGCTGGGGGGTGGGGGGGTGGGGGGGGGTTGCCGGGTCTACTCACCCATGAAGAACAAGGCACACTCATTCCCGCCGAACAGCAGGTGCAGTTTGGTCCACTGAGTCTGCCAAATATCCCCCGAAGCTCCCCAGAAGCGCTGCAGGTGCCTACCCCAAAAAAACAGGAGAGAGCTCGCCAAAGCCGTCCAAATCGGCACCCGGGCCTTTCGCCCCAGGGGTACAACCGGGGTCTACACCGCTAAAGATCCTAAAACACAACCAGCTTCAGCGCTGGATCCCAAACGGGAAAACACTGCGCGAATTCCCTCTCTCAATACCCCACCCAAACCCCGCGCCCGGCGCCAGCTCTGAACGAGGACTTTACCACGTGATCGAGTTCCCACACGCAGCCAGGAGGAAGATTCCGGAGCCGATGATGAAGGCCGCCTTCTTCAGGGAGTCCCAGAGCCCTCCGGTGGCCTCCTGCAGGGCGAGAGAACGGACGGGTTTGGAATCGGCACGGCAACATCGGAATGGTGACCTCAGGGCGACCTCAACAGGCGACTGTACTGATGAGACTGGAGGCACACAGACTAAAGGACATGGAGTTTCCATAGCAACCCTTCAAAAGGCTTCTGCCAGGTAAGGATGTTACTTGGCTGACGGTGGCTGCCCCTCTTTCTGAACAATGTGCTGAGTAACTGCATACAGCACCACATTGAACACAGCTGGCACGGCGTTTGGGAGGGAGACAACAAAGACTCTTATTTTACCCACTTGGGAACTGAAAGGAAACCACAAAAACCAGCAGGGATGCAGCCCTCCAGGCCTGGATATTCAGACCCCTGCTCTACACTGTTCCTTCCTCTTCCTGCAGTACTCCTTTCTTCCTCCTGTACTCCTCCTCTCCTCCTCTTTTCCTCCTGTACTCCTCCTCTCCTCCTCTTTTCCTCCTGTACTCCTCCTCTCCCGGTCTCTAAGAATGAGTTTAAGTGGGCTGCAGCAGTGGGCCTCTGGGCATTAACATCTCCCCAGAGCAGTGCCAGTCACACGGGCAGTGCCAGTCACACAGAGCAGAGCCAGTCACACGGGCAGCGCAGTGCCAGTCACACAGCGCAGTGCCAGTCACACAGCCCAGTGCCAGGCACACGGGCAGCGCAGTGCCAGTCACACGGGCAGTGCCAGTCACACAGCGCAGTGCCAGTCACATGGGCAGCGCAGTGCCAGTCACACGGGCAGCGCAGTGCCAGTCACACAGCGCAGTGCCAGTCACACCGGCAGCGCAGTGCCAGTCACACAGCGCAGTGCCAGTCACACAGAGCAGTGCCAGTCACACAGAGCAGTGCCAGTCACATGGGCAGCGCAGTGCCAGTCACACAGCGCAGTGCCAGTCACACGGGCAGCGCAGTGCCAGTCACACGGGCAGTGCCAGTCACACCAGCAGCGCAGTGCCAGTCACACGGGCAGCGCAGTGCCAGTCACACAGCGCAGTGCCAGTCACACAGCGCAGTACCAGTCACACAGCGCAATGCCAGTCACACCGGCAGCGCAGTGCCAGTCACACAGCGCAGTGCCAGTCACATGGCGCAGTGCCAGTCACACAGAGCAGTGCCAGTCACACGGGCAGCGCAGTGCCAGTCACACGGGCAGCGCAGTGCCAGTCACACCAGCAGCACAGTGCCAGTCACACGGGCAGCGCAGTGCCAGTCACACCGCGCAGTGCCAGTCACACAGCGCAGTGCCAGTCACACAGCGCAGTACCAGTCACACCGGCAGCGCAGTGCCAGTCACACGGCGCAGTGCCAGTCACACAGCGCAGTGCCAGTCACACGGGCAGCGCAGTGCCAGTCACACAGCGCAGTGCCAGTCACACGGGCAGCGCAGTGCCAGTCACACAGCGCAGTGCCAGTCACACGGGGAGCTCACTCTGGCACGGGTCTCTCAGCTTTAATTGCCACCATTTTCTCTCTGTTGTGCTCTCAGCCAGTTACAAGAGAAAAATCCAACCGGACGAGTCAGACCTGAAGCCGGTGAAGGTGCGAGCAGGTGCAAATGGCAGGTATTTAAAAGCCAAGCAGTGTCTGAAAAATGTCACCACGGCAGAACGGTACACTAGCAAAGATCTGTCTACTTCACAAGTCATGGCACATGAATCCACTGTGTATTCAAGGGTAATAAATCCACAAGACACACTGATCAGTAAACACACTAGGTGTTCTGCAGGTACACAAATGAAACTTATTTTAACAGTAAATTAAGTAATATGACAATCTCAAGTTCGTTGTATTGTTATCTTTTTAAATATGTAAACACTGTATTTGTAATATGTGCTTGTGCATCACAGCACTGGAATTCAATATTTGAATGATCTTACCGGTTTCCCGAAGTCCAGGCCATCTTGGGAGATGGGTTTGACTTGTTGCTTCATGTCTTCAGGAAAAAAAAGGATATTCTCTGTGCATTACTGCTCCCAGCACCACAACATGTAATTACACTTTACAAGCCAGAGAAAGGGTAGACTACATCACAAAGAAATTAGTTATTAAATTGCGTGCGTATATATTTCTGTTAGACTTGTAATCAAACAATTCTCATGAACATTCTCAACTTTTATTTAAGGGTATTCTTTACACGCTTTGGTTTCACCATGTAGAAATTACAGCACTTTTTATACACAACCTCCCATTTCAGGGCACCATAACGTTTGGGACATATTGATGTTATGTAAATTAAAGTAGCCATGTTTAATACTTTGTTGCATATCTTTTGCATGCAGAGACTGCCTGAAGCCTCTTCTCTGCCAGGCCTGTACTGCAGCAATCTTCCTGTTTGTTTCAGGGGTTAGTTGCCTTAAGTTTTTTCTTCAGAGCTCTGACTGTTTTTGTTTGTTTTTTCAATAATTCGCAGTTTCATAATGGCTTTCTTAACTTTCATTGACAAGCGGTAATAACACAGGCAATCAAAAGTATAGAATCAAGACTAGACACTAGGTGGATAGAAAGCTTTCTAATACCTGCACTAAGGAAGTAACTGAACACACCTGACCAATCACAAACACCTGTGATGTCAATTGTCCCAAACCTTATGGTGCCCTGAAATGGGGGTGTGTGTAAAAAGTGCTGTAATTTCAAAATGGTGAAACCGAAATGTATTTTAAAAATACCCCTTTATAAAAGCTGAGAATGTGAACTTTAACCACACTTATAAACCACGTAATTGTGTTTTGCGGTTCACAAACCATGCGTAAATAATACTGGCATTGCATTCGCACCATATATACCTGTTTTCGAAATTACAGTACAGCGCTGTTCACCACGCACTTACTGCAGCAGTTTGCACCGAGCTACATTGTCAACGGAATTCACACGCAGTCGCAGGATTAAACCGAATTCCTCTCTTCAATCACATTTACTTGTTTGAGCCAAAAAAACTAAAATGCCTAAATCTGTTGTGTAGCTCGCGAAATGAAACGCATTCTTACAGGATCGTTATGTCATCAAACCTTGATTCGCAAGCGCACACGTCCCATTTTGACTTGGGGAATCGCAAGGGAACATTAGTCAACTTACAATTTACCGACTTGTGTTTTGGTAAAGGAAACGATACAATAGGCTACTAACTATACTTCAGACAAACAGCACAACCATTACGCGTAGGCCTACAATGTTCACTATTACTAGCTTGTTATTTATTAGATGCAATGCTAAGTAGGCTATTTGTAATAACGCATAGATAATGTAAAAACTGCTGAACTAAGTTCACGAACGGCTTCCTCAACTACTGGAATAGGACACTTAAAGCTAAATAGAAATTAGTTTCAAATGCTTATTAACTGAAATTAAAACGCCAAGTGTTTACGTGACTGTCATGTCGGATTGTCTTAATTTGTAACGTG
The DNA here is from genome assembly GCA_025169545.1 of Anguilla japonica. Taxonomy (NCBI): domain Eukaryota; kingdom Metazoa; phylum Chordata; class Actinopteri; order Anguilliformes; family Anguillidae; genus Anguilla; species Anguilla japonica. Next base: position 2,194,531 of record CM045891.1, read on the forward strand.
CGGCACGATAACGACAATTATTTATGTAATGGAAATGTGACGAGAACGACTGGCATGATTCATGTATACAAGAAGGTAAAGCAAGCTAGATATGTTCTTTAAAACAAAATAAGTTTGGGGGGGGCGTCTGAAATTGTGTGCAATTTCTGTGTTCATCAGGAAGCTTACATGCGCCACCTAGCGGTGATAGTCGGAATAAATGCCGGGCTCGTGGCACAACCTTCCCTCTCCTGTCAGTAACGGATGTTCGAAGCTTCTGAGCTTCGCTGGCTTGTAGGTGAGAGGGTGGGTCAAAGTCCCGCCACACTCGTTTGACGTGGCTGCAGGAAGTCATCGGCCAATTCATCTTATTCTATTATTATACTAGTAACCAATACATCAATAGTGATCATGCTTGGGGTACTCTTCATTTCCAAGGCAAATTTTACCTTAAAAAAACATTCTGTCCCATAATAACATTTTTTTGTTCTGATCTGCTATCAGGTGCACCTGTCGGTGGCTGAGAAAGTAGGCTTATTTAGTTGGGCACTGATGGATGTTTATGTAGGGTGGCAGTGCAGTATAATGGGTAAGGAGCTGGTCTAGTAACCTAAAGATCATCGGTTTGATTCCTGGGTAGGACACTGCCGTTGTACCCTTGAGCAAGGTACTCAACCTGCATTGCTTCAGTATATATCCAGCTTTATAAATGGATGCAATGTAAATGCTATTTTAAAAATTGTGTAACTCCCTCTGGATGAGTGCGTCTGCTAAAACGCTCCAGTGCTGTTTTACTATATATCAGCACTCTTGTCCAGTCAAGTTACTCGACTGGACCTAGCTGTCGCATAATTTATTGTTTTATAATTGATTACATCACTTCACCAGTAACTCTGTTATACTGACATTAGGCAGTAATTTGTCATGTTTTGTCATGTTTTGTCATGATTTTCTACATTGATCACTTAATATTCAGTTATCAACGGTCCACAGAAATTGCTGGTCCAAACTGTGACAGCATGATATTTTTCTGAACATAATTTTTGTACATGAATTTGGAATCAGTTTTTATTAGCAGAGAGGTAACTAAGTTTGTGATCTGTAGGTAAGAAATTGGTAAGTTAGAAACATTCAAACGCTGCATGCTAGCTGGTTAGGATGAAAAAACAGTCTTAAGCACAGATTCTTGGTAACCATCAGGCTCGAGCAGCTAAGTAATGGAGGCCATGTGCTTTTTAAACCTATGGATTAACCTTTTTGGCGTAATTAATATGCACATGCGATGCTGATTTAAAATGGGAAATGTCATAAAATGTAAAAAATGGTGTTGTAGTTTTGTAAGCATGATAACTGGCGGCTATTTCTCTGGCTCTTGGTAGTCTCCTATATAGGTTTATATATTTTTCTGAACTAGGTGTATGAACAGTCTCTACAAAATAAAATAAAAAAAAGGGCTAAAATGTTTTACAGGTAATTTCTAGAAAAATTCAGAATTTCAGATTTTGACCTGTTGTTTTTCGTTATAAGAAATGCATTTTGTATGGCTCCAAGTAAAAAATACATACTTTCTTTAGTGACCACAATACCTGATGATGCTATCAATGCTATTCAGCACTGCCTCATAGTAAGATAGTGAACACTGGATTGAGCCACTGGATCATGAACATGTAAAATGCATGGAGTCAAGCGAACTGGTGGTGTGCTGTTTTCCTTTTCTTTTCATTTTTTTTTTGTGGCTGTTGTTTTATTTCATGGGCGAACCAGCAGGTGGCAGTGTTGCTCTCCAGTCCTATGTAAATAGTAAATGGACTGCATTTATATAGCGCTTTTATCCAAAGCGCTTTACAATTGATGTCTCTCATTCGCCAGAGCAGTTAGGGGTTAAGTGTCTTGCTCAAGGACACTTCGACACGCCCAGGGCGGGGTTTGAACTGGCAACCCTCCGACTGCCAGACAATCGGTCTTACCTCCTGAGCTATGTCGCCCCCATATGTGGACATTAACCATCGTTCTGAAGGTATAGTATATGAAGAACATGGTACATCTAATAAAGATGCATTCGTGCATTCGTGGGGGGGATGGAGGGGTTGGGGGGTTTGGGGATTGACCCAGCACCCTCCCCTCTTCATTGGAGGATCCCTTCATTATCATTCTGAAGTTAATAACAAACTTAATCAGCCAGATAGGCCTCAGTCCTGCCCTCCCCATGTCCGCTCACTTTTTATTTATTTGTTTATTTAAAAATGTTCCCAACCACACAGCTCTGTGTGAAAAGCTCATACCAAACACGTCATCCTGCTAAAAAATAAAAAAATAAGGTGCAATATTCACACTTACTATGGTTTGTGTTCCATGGGGGTTTCAGAATGAGCACATAGCAACACAGGAGTAAACAATATTGGGGTGGGGGGGGGTGAATCAAAAAAAGAAGAGAGAACTTAAATGCATCAATTTGTTCAATTTTTAAGATTTGCTAAATATTTTTACCCTTCTCCAAATTTGTCCATAAGATTTACTAGATATTTCTAGCGTTCTCCAAATGTATCCTGAGAAGAACACTGATGTTCTCCACTACTTCATGCCATTCCATGTTTGTGAAATGGGTGTAATGTAATAATATAATATTAATACATCATAATGTATTAAAATAATGTTCATTAGGTTTATTTTGTGGACTATGAGTGGTGTAACCGGTGAGTGAGGGGGCAATAGCTTGCACCATCGTTGTGGCAGGATATGTGTGCTGTTGCTCTCCAATGCATTTCACACCTCATGTTTGAATGTGACCTGCCATTTTAGACTATGATTCACGTTATTTCCTTTTGTTGTTTACGCATAAATGTTTTTTTTTTCTTTATACTTCATTATTGCTTTTTGCCATAGGAGGTCCGGGTTCTATTCAATGGAACATACCACACTTGGTGGAGCTAAAGGCACTTTGTCGCGATGATGAATGTTGTGTTGGAGATGAAATCACCCTCATGGCCCCATGAAGTTAAAAATCAAAAATTTTAAGCAGCAACTATGAACCTAAAAAGAAATACAATTACAAATACAATAAGGAAATACAATAACTGAAGGAAGGGTGCTGAACATTTTAATAAATTAAACTTTGCTTTTGAAATCAAATGATGACAAGCTGGCTCTTTCTAACTGGACTCAAGTTTTTTTGTCTGATTTACTGAGTGACAAATGGAAGCAATTATCTCACAGTTGGTGGCTAAGGTTAGTATCCTTCTGTGACGTATAAATATATATATATATATATGTATATTTATACGTCACATAAGGAAGCTAACAGGGTGAAATTATATTACTGCACCCACCTCCTTGCTGAGAGGAAGCATGATATGGCGTTCCACTCTGCTTTGCTCATAAGCAATAATTCCTGACACCATCAGATGCACCCTTCAATATTAAACAATGATTCATAATTTTACCATTGGTTGCTGGATTCTGTTGTTTCTTACACCAGGATATACTCCTGTTTTTGCAAAAGGTAAGTTAACATCTGGCAATCGAAAGGGTTACATAGCAGGGCTGTTTCAGAGTAACGGTTATCTCTTGTGAAAAGCTTTCGGGTGTAGAAGGGCATAATATTTCCATCTGATTTCAAGAATTGGTTGGTTGTGTATTTGGCCGAATTATTTGTGAATGCATGGAAACCATTTTAATGTTTGTTCTGCTAGATAAAGTCATCAAAGTACTGCGAGGATTGGATGCCACGTTACGTTGCATATCAGAGAGAAGTTTTCCTCCGAAGTGGGAATGGGTCACCAAGCAGACATCAAGTAACATCAAGACATTAGTGGTCGACAGCACTGCAGATCTGCTGGTGGAAAACTTCCAGAAGATGAATGAAGGCAATTACCACTGTGTCAATGGAACAGGGATAACATCTGCAGTGACACTGGAAATACAGCTGGGTAAATACAGTATTGAATTACATATTACAGATTGAAATATTACCATATTGAATTAAATATTACAAATTACATATACTGAGCTGAAAACTAGTTAAATAATCATTTCAATTTTATAAATTATATAAGCGGAAACATATGCAACTTTGTTTGAATATAATTTTGACTGTAATTATATGCACATACATACTGTACATAGATACATATCAAGCTAATGTATTATTTTTTCCCAGGTATTAAGAATAGCACGCCTGTGTACAGAATCAGCAGGACCGGCTCTTTGCATCTCTTTTGTGAACCTCAATCAAAAGCAACGCTTCAGGGCTTTTGGAGCTGGAGACAGACTGGGTCTGAAGGAGACTGCAAACGGTCTGGCTCAGGACAGACTGGGTCTGAAGGAGACTGCAAACGGTCTGGTTCAGGACAGACTGGGTCTGAAGGAGACTGCAAACGGTCTGGCTCAGGCCTGGAGCACTTTGGAAATCGGTTTGAAGTAAAGAAGAATGAGTCCGAAAACAAATTTTCACTGAGCATCTCCCCTCTGCTCTGGAATGACTCAGGACAATATCGATGCACTCTTTGTGATGGCGACAAACTTCACAAGCAATGCACTTATGAAATAATTACAGTGAAAGGTAATGTCAGCCATTATACATTCCCCACTATTACGCTTATTTAAGAACTGCAAAAATGCTTTTTACAAAAATAAATTTAATCTTCAAGCAAATCCTCTGCAGCAGACTTACTCAGCCCAGCGCTCTCATGTTTGGCTACATTTAAATAAGGAACGGTGACAGAAAATGCGTTTTCTCGTTAAAAACGGAATGTAATTTTGAGGAGTTTAAATGGTATTAGCATGCCAAACTGTGTTTGGACCAGGGCTGCCCAACCCTGTTCCTGGAGATCTACCATCCTATAGGTTTTCATTTCTAACTTAATTTGGCACACTAGACTCTACTAATTAGCAGCTCTATGAGATGCTCTCTAGCCGTTGAATGAGGTGTGCTTTGTTAGGGTTGGAGTGAAGACGTACAGGACAGTAGATCTCCAAACCTACAGGATGGTAGAGCAGGGTTGGGCAGCCGTGGTTCAGACTATTGCATTGGTACTAGTATTAGCACTGTATGGGACTTGTCGTTGTTCTTGTCATTATGTTGTATTGTGTTGCGATGTGTTAGGTTGTGTTGTGTAGTGTTGTGTAGTGTTGTATTGTGTTGTAATGTGTTAGGTTGTGTTGTGTTGTATAGTGTGTTGTGTTAGGTAGTGTTGTGTTGTGTAGTGTAGTGTTATGCTACATTATGTATAAGTCACAGCACTGTGTGTGTCTGCCCCTGCAGTGTACTCCGAGCCCGTGGAGCTGACTGAGGGAGAGAATGGCTCCCTGGTCTGTGCCGTTTCACATGCAGAGAGGGTCGCCAGACTGCTGTGGATCGACAAGCAGAGTCACCGAGCGTTCTCCATCCCCGAGGCACAGAAGCACACGGGCGAGTTCCGGCTCGCGGTGAGGAACGTCACGCTGGCGCGGAACGCTTGGGAGTGCGCCGTGTTCCACCAGGGCCGGCTCCGAGCGCTGGTCCCGTTCACACTGACTGTGAAGAGGCGAGCCACACAGCCCCCTGAGCCCTCTGCTGGAGGTGAGGGAGCGAGAGTCACAGACAGACCGGGCCAGGACCCTACTGAAGCATCTGCACAAAATCACTCTGTTAAAAAAGTGTGTGTGTGCGTGCGTGCGTGCATACGTGCATGCATTTGTGTATGTATGCATGTATACATATACAGTATGAATGCACGTATATATTTATTGTATGTATGCATGCATGTATTCATGAACGCATGTTTGTAAGTACATATTGTTGATAAATCCAAAATACCGGTCCGTGTAAATAATCTTCGTATTGCCGAAGAGACAAACATAATGTTTGTAACAGAAGGTGTCCCAGGTACCAGATATCTGAGCGCTCCACTGCTCTCTTTCTTCTTAGTGATGTTTCAAACAGTTGATATTGGTTAGCCTAAGATATGTCTCTGTTTTTTAAAAATTATTTCTCAGCCTTATAATGGCTTTGTTACGTCCCTCCGCCTCAGGTGGGGGCGCTGGCCGTTTGGGCACATGCGTGTGTCTTGTTACAGGTAATTGCGAGCACCTGTGGCGGTGCCCTTTTAAGAAGCCTGGAGTCGGCTTCTCGGAGATGGGGGGGCTTTTTCTCCTCATCTCCCGGCCACGGCCGGCTCTTGATTTTATCTCATATTTTGCAGCTATTCTGGTATTCCGTATGTGTAGTTAAATAAAGTTATTGGTTATTTTTAGGAAACCTTGGTTTTTGCTTCGTTGTGTTTGCGGGGGCTTGAGAGCAACCGTAACAAATGGGGGCTCGTCCGGGATTTTACCCTTTGGAGTTTTAAACTTTCTGCTCTTACCCCGGTTAGCTTAGCCGCCGGGCGGGTCCAAGGGACTTGTCACTTTATTGTTTTTCATTTTTTGTTTTTGGCGGCTAATATGAGTGGGGGTACGCTTCGGGGCACTGAGGTCGACTAGTCAATTGGTCTACTGATAGTGCTCGCGAGCTTAGCGTTCAAAGTCGCCCCGAGCGCAGAAACCACTGAAGACTAGTTTGAGTTAGAAAAAAAAATCCTATTTGGTTAGGTAGGATCGGGAAAGCCCACAATAGAGTTAAATGGTAGCGCCCCTGATTGGTTTAATCACTCTGGATTTGTATCAGCTGTTTCGTTCAGCTGGGCCGATTGAGCTGGGAAAAGGAGAGAATCGTTTGACTGGTATGGGTTTTTTTTTTTTTTTTTGTTTTTTTGATAGCGCTGTTCAGTTTGATAACTGAGTAACATGGACGCCTAAACATTTAGGCTACGTAAAGTTTTGGTTAGTCTCTTGTTATCGGTGCTTCGTGATAACTGTCAGCTGATCCTCCTGCACGGTGTTTTGCTTACAGCGTTCGGCTGGTTTAGCACAGACGGTCTTTCGATTTCCGAACTTCGCGTCTATTGCGTTCTCGTTCCTTATTGCGGAGTATACTATCGTGCATTTGTCGGTTTCCGAATATGAAGTCTCTGACCTTGTCCGTTTCGTATTAGCCTGGTAGTGCTTCGGCTTCGGTCCTAGACGATTATATTGCGGAACCGTCCGATAAACTGCTCGATCCTCGAGATGTAACGTTGAGTTTGCTCGAGTGTCTGTACTTGCACATGTTATAGACTAATAGTCCCTTGCTTCTACTGAACATCCTCTCACTACCAGTATTTAATTGAATTGCCATCTATGCTATGGCTGAGTCTGGATGCGAGTAATTACTATTTGAATTCAGTCAGCTAGATGTGGTATCTGGATGTGCATCAATGGCTGGCAAGTGGAAAAAGTTCCTGCGGCGTCGCATGTGTGCGGCGCGCGTAGAGTTCCTGCAGCGTTTCTCTCTGTCTCCCCTTTTTCTCTTTGTTTTGAGGACTGGTGTCCCCAGCTGGTGGTGGGGGTGTTACGTCCCTCCGCCTCAGCTGGCCGTTTGGACACATGCGTGTGTCTTGTTACAGGTAATTGAGAGCACCTGTGGCGGTGCCCTTTTAAGAAGCCTGGAGTCGGCTTCTCAAGAGATGGGGGCTTTTTCTCCTCACCTCTCGACCACGGCCAGGTCTTCATTTTATCTTATGTTTTGCAGCTATTTTGGTATCTTGTAGTTAGTTATTGGTTATTTTTGGGAAACCTTGGTTTTGGCTTCGTTATGTTTGCGGGGGCTTGAGAGCAACCGTAACCCGCTTCCTCTGTACAAAAATACCCTTAAATACAAGCTTAGAATGTGCACTTTAACCACATGAGCGGTTTCATAACATAAAATTGGAGTACACAGCCAAAAGTCTGTGTGCGTGTACAACTATCTATCCCTGTTTGGTACTCTTTAATAGTTGTTTATGTATTTTTCATAGGAAACCGTCAATTTATCTGTCACTGGTCTGCCTCTCTGGTCTTCTCATAAGCGTGGGAACAGCTTTCATAATCCACTGTCGGAGACATCAAGGTAAGGAAAACAAAGCACTATATAAATGTTTTTTAATATTTAATGTTCATTATGAAATGCATTGTTTATTTACTTTATGATTCTCTTCTGGCTGGATTACTGGCATCTGCCATCAGACCCCTGCAACTCATTCAGAATGCTGCGGCTTGTCTGGTCTTCAACCTCCCCAGACACTCCCACGTCACTCCCCTGCTCACTACCCTTCACTGGCTGCCTGTTATAGCTCGCATCAAATTTAAAACATTGGTCCTAGCATACCAGGCAGTCAGCCCCAGCATACCTCCAAGATCTTCAAACCCTACATGCCAGCCAGATCCCTCTGTTCTGCTACCTCAGGACACCTGGCACCTCTCCCTCTTCGCACCTGCACTTCCAGAACACGTCTCCTGTCTGTTCTGGCCCCACGATGGTGGAATGACCTCCCCGTGGAGGTCAGGACAGCTGAGACACTGACCCATTTCAAACGATGCCTGAAGACTCACCTCTTCAGGCTGCACCTCTCCCCATCCCTCCCTACCCCTCTGTAAATGACTGTAAGCTTAGGGTTGTAACCAGGCAGCTGTTTCGTAGGTGACTTGGGTGCATTAACTGTCTTAACTACTGCTTATATTTTTTCCATCGGCTGCGTTTTTGCCGTTCTCGTTGTGTTAGTGTTAATCAGTTTAACCTTCAGGGTCCAAGTTGAACTATGCGGTTGTTCCCTGCACTTGGACCGGTACTTCTCTCTAGGGTTTTCGTCATACTTGTTCCTGGTTATGGTTATACACTGTTGTACGTTGCTCTGGATAAGAGCGTCTGCCAGATGCCTGTAATGCAATAATGTAATCATGCTTTTCTCATTTTAATCAGCATAAAATATCATTGGTTAGAATGACAATGTTGAAAATGTTTTTACAAATTGGCATTTTTAACTTACAATGAAGTGCTTCTGGCAGTAAAAACATCAAAATATGAAATCTCTCCTACATGTTACTTTGAGATTATGCATAATCTGCAGGTCCCTGGCTGTGCATTTAAAAAATGAATTCAATTTTTTTTTTTTTTTTTTTTACAACATGTGAGTCAGGCCATAACACATTCAACTCCCAATGAAAGACCAAACATAAAAAGATAAACACATTGAGAATGTCATAAAATACTGCACTCAATTTGTCCATTAAATGTACTTGTCCATCTACCCACAAACACACCCACCCCTAAGTGCATTGCAGACAGACAAAAAGATCAGTCAGACAAACAGTACAAAAACAAGCAGCAACAGAAAAATGCAATTCCGGAAAATCAGTAAGGAATAACACATAATTGGGGAATTGCAGTTGGTGCTCTAAATGCTCACGGAAAAGACAACAGCAATAAAATAAGTGTGTGGGTGCGTCCGTGTGCGAGTGTGTGTGCATGTCAGCTTCAAAATTCAGGCTTTTCAGCAGTTCAAAAAGGCAGTTTATAAATAGGGCTATCTAAAACAGTGTCACTCTTTAAAGTTGAAACATTGTTCATTGGATTCTTGGTATTTTACCTCTTATTTGTTTCACTCAGTGATATGTACAGAAGCTTTGTGGTTTCAGCCATAAAATGTATTTTAATTGTGTTTTGTGTTTTCTGTGTTTCTCTGTAGACCCAATCCAACCGCCCCCTCCCACACTTCTCCCCACCCAACCCTCCGCCAAAGGTGATGAACAGTCGCCAGATGACGACGGTGCTGTTCATTATGCTGCGGTGAATTTTAAAATGAAAAAAGGTAGTGTTATCCTGCACGAATTGTCCATTGTGTTTCTGCATCAGATCGCTTAAGACGCTTAAGGCATGCGTCTCCCAGCTCGCGCATTAGCCTGACTGCGCTAACCACACTGCCCGCGCGAGGTGAGAACTTTCGCATGTATTTTTATATCCTCCATTTTGCATCTCCATCCTCTGACTTCTGCTTTCTTTCAACAGCAGCTGACTCCAGTACATCAGCCGCACTTGCTGTAAGCATTTATTTAATTAATTTATTGTTCGTTTATTTAAAACAAAAGCACACATTTTCCTTAAACTTTTTATGCTCTTGAAAATTATGCAATGCAATATCTACAGCTGCAAGCGTTTTAAAATGTTCTCTCATTTAGACCGACAATCTGACTCCTGAAGAGGACTCGGTGATATATGCAGATGTGGCGCTGGCAACCGGAATTTGAAGATGATTCATTCATTTTAATTTTACTGCAGACGTAATTCGTTCAAGTCTTTTTTAGGTTCTGACAAAACATACATCTGTATATGAGAAGCCTTTCGGGGATTTCCTTTACAGATTTCTGGAAAGAAAATGTAGTTGTTGGAAATGCAAATTTCTGCTAAGGTTAACATTTGAAATGGGGAAGTGGTTATATATTTAGTTTTAGCTACTGTGGAAAAAAATGAAATAAAGGAACTCAAATTCACTTTGGAGTAGCACCAGTAATACTAGTTTTTCAGTGAAGGACACATGGTTAATTTTTGCTTGCTGAATGCAGGACATGCATTGCTGATGCTCTTATTATAATCGGTCATTTAATTGCTTAATTACTGTTTTTTGAAAGTCTTTCATCTATTGTCTATTTAATATTTTTTTTGTTTAAAGAAATCAAAATGCACATGTTTTGTGAATTCTTTATGCATTCCTCAAAACCTTTAACAAAATAAAAATACAATTAAGCTGATTTTGAATGTCACGCACAGAGTGTTGAGTTCTTTGGGAAAGAACAGAAAATGTGGTATTACCACTGGTGCAAGTGGCATAATGGCACCCCCTCGTGTCATTATAAGAAATTACTTCTATGATTATAAAAATCTGGAATTTTGAGAGGAAACATGAAGGGATTTCAAAGATAAAGGGATGTACACAAGTAAACTGAAGCAAACACTTTTTATGGCATGTGCTGTATAATTTATTATAAATATGGCCACATGCAAGATTAACATTAAGGTTCTGCAAGATTCCTAACTTTGCAGTGAAATACTGAAAAATAAACTAACTAAACCACTGGCCATTCCTCGCCAGATTAAACACACATCCTGTAAACAGCATATCTGTGTCTTTTAATGTGTATTTAATTACTTTTTAAAAATTTTATTATCAATTATGTCTTTTTCTCACGGCCTGCAGGAACTGGCGCCGTGGACTGTGTGGCAAATTGTGGGCACTCACTCACGGACAACCTCTGAGGGACGTTTTGTGGGACGCATGCGCAGGTGGTGCTTCGTTTAGTAGGACGCATGCGCAGGTGGTGCTTCGTTTAGTAGGACGCATGCGCAGGTGGTGCTTCGTTCAGTGGGACGCATGAGCATGTGGTGCTTCGTTCAATGGGACGCATGCGCATGCGGTGCTTTGTTCAGTAGGACGCATGCGCAGGTGGTGCTTTGTTCAGTAGGACGCATGCGCTGGTGGTGCCAGCTGAAATGTGTCTGTGGAAGTGAGTTGCGCCGTGGGTCTGGACAGTTCTGTGCTTGTTTCAGATAAGGTTATTTATCGTGGCTTTTATAGCTTAAATTTCATTCAAGCATGTAGGCTACCCATTTATGCTGATATATTCATAGAAGAAATTCACATTGAACAGCTCATATAAAACCCAACAGTACAGACTCGCCTAACAATTAAACCCACCAACTTCCAGTTTCACGCCCATGTCTACAAAAAACACAAGAACCTTGCGTAACCTCACTGAGGTCATTAGGCCTACTGCTAATCTCACTCTCAATAGAATTGATTATCAGTATCTAACATGCCATTATTTGTACTGAATATTTGAAACTGGACATCTGTTTGATGTTTGTCTGATGATTTGCTAATGTCATGAGACTTGGACCTGGAGAAAATAATACTTTACATGTTTCATGTACTTCAATGAGCAAACGCCATCATTAAAATTACACAAGTCATTGGTCATACTGCACTGTGTGTGTGTGTCTGTGTGAGTGTGCATGAACGTGCATGTATGTGTGTGTGTGTGTGAAACTCTACACGTTTCATGTATTTCAATGAGCAAAGGCCATCATTTTTGTAAAATTACACTTAAATAATTTATTAATCATACCCCACTGTGTGTGAGTGTGTGCATGTGTGGTTGCATGTGAGGTTGTGTGTGTGTGCCCATGTGTGCATGTGTGTGTGCGCACGTGCGTGCGTGTGTGTGTGAGTGTGTGTGTTTGTGTGCGTGGACCTGGACCTGGAGAAAATAATACTTTACGTTTCATGTATTTCAATGAGTAAATGCCATCATTAAAATTACACATAAGTCATTTATTGGTCATGCCACACTGTGTGTGTGTGCATGTGTGAACGTGCGTGCATGTGTGAATGTGCGTGTATGTGTGTGTGTGTGTGTGTGTGTTTGAGTGTGTGTGTGCGCTTGTGATTGTGTGTGTGTGAGCGTGTGAGAGTGTGACTGTGTGTCTGAGTGCGTGTGCGCGTGTGTGTGTGTGTGTGTGTGCGAGTGTGATTGTGTGTGTGTGTGTGTGTGTGTGTGTGAGCGTGTGCGAGTGTGTGTGAGAGAGTGTGACTGTGTGTGTCTGTGAGGGCGTGTGCGCGCGTGTGAGTGTGTGTCCGTGTGTGCTCCCCCACCCCTCCCAAAAAGGTGATGAACAGACCCCAGATGACGATGATACTGTCAATTATGCTGGAGTGTACTTTAAAATGAAAAAAGGTAGCATTACCCTGCACGAATCGTCCATTGTGTTTCTGCATCAGATCGCTTAAGACGCTTAAGGCATCAGTATTGTGCATGAACGCGCTAAAAGAGCGGCGTTCATTGAACGTGCTCATATTACTGGTGAACGGTGAACTGAACGTATCCTTTTGCAACTAATGAACGTGAACGTGAGCGTCGTTAGCTCTCGCAAGAGTTAACTACGCTCTCGTGAGAGTTAACGACGCTCACGCACTGCTTACCATAGACATATATACATATGTTCATAAAAGTCTTTCAAATATAGGCTACATATGAACTGGCTTCAGCAGTACTTTACTAAAATTAGAGCCGGTTTCACTAGCCATGCTGGCATGCCGGTTGCCGTAAATCCTCATCGGGTGCCGTAAGCAGCATAGACATACATTTCTCATAGAAAACGTAATTTGTCCACCTTTCACTTCACAGCAGTGGTGATAAAACTAACAAGAAGTAAGCACTAGTGTGTTGTTAGCCTTTACTGATCCCCGTATGCGGTTCATATGATATAGCTAGCATAAGCCAATAGCACTAACTAAATTTTTGTTTCACTTTCAATAAACGCCAAAAGTCCCACTATAGGATTGATCCTATATAGCACATCTATATATACATATCACATATATAGCACATCTTTCAGCTAGCGGCTATAATTAAGCCAGTGGTGAGCCTGTACCAGCTCGCTTGGAAGCATATGAATCTATTTTATGTTTTTGAACTTCCGCATAATTTGGTTCATGCAGGCTAAATAAAATTACCATTGCATCTACAGTATACCTTTACTGCACCTCTTTTTTCACTTTCTGCATAATATGACATGGTTTACGTGGTAAAACATATACTCACATTGTTGTTTCTTGGCTTTTAAAAGTAGTCTTGATTCTATAGTAGTACACAGTAATTCATTTAGTTTGGGAAGTGGGCAGTGACAATGATTGGAGGCTCGGGGTAGGGGTAGGAGGAAGTTCTACTGAAAAAGAATAGAATAGAATTTTTTTTAAAAGGAAGAAATGAACGTGAACTAGTTCATTTTTGGTACTATGAACTTAGTTCAAAATTCAAAATCTTGAACTATGAACGTGATCTAGTTCATTTTAATCTATGCGAACTGAACTTTGAGCTTGCTCTTGTGAACTGTGAACTTGCACAACACTGTAGTGTAAAGCATGCATCTCCCAGCTCGCGCATTAGCCTGACTGCGCTAACCACACTGCCGGCGGCGTGAAAACGTTCACATGTATTTTTCCATCCTCTGTTTTGCTTCTCCATCCTCTGACTTCTGCTTTCTTTCAGCGGCAGCTGACTCCAGTACATCAGCCGCACTTGCTGTAAGCATTTATTTATTTTATTTATTTATTATTCGTTTATTAAAAACAGATGCACACATATTCCTGAAACCATTGGCTAATTTGTAATACAAGTTTTATAAAGTGTTTTTTTATTTAGAATGACAACCTGGCTACTGAAGTGATATATTCATCGGTGGCCGTGGAAACTGGAATTGGAAGAAAATTAATGATTTTTCATTTTACTGCAGATTTATTCAAGTGTTTAAATTTAGTTTTGACTTTTTAATATGTTCTGACAGAACGTGTTCATTTGCTCATGAGAAGTAAGTCTTTCAGGGACTTTTAAAAAAGATTTCTTGAAGAAAATATAGTTGTGAGAAATGCAAGTATCTGCTTATGTTAAAATTTGCTATTTTAATTAAATAGGGAAGTGGCTAAATTTACCCAGGCAGAGTAGCACCACTTGTTTTTCATTTACGGACTCAAATACTGCTTTTCGCCAGCTGAATGCAGAAAATGCATCAATGATGCTCTTGCATTCACTTTTTATGATAGGCCATTTCATTGCTTAATTACTTTTCTTTTGAAATCGTTTTCATCTAATGTCTATTAAATAATTTTATGTTAATAAATAAATCAAAATGCTCATATGTTTTGTGAATTCTTTATGCATTCTACAATTTTTTATAAACGAATAAGTTTATAAAGTTCATTTTGAACGTAATTCACAGAGTGCGTGAAGTTCTATGGGAGAGAATAGAAAATGCGGTATTACCACTGGAGTGAGATAATGGCGCCCCCTCGTGTCATTATAAGAAATTACTTCTATGCTATTAAAAATCCTGAATTTTGAGAGGAAACAAGAAGAGATTTCAAAGATGAAGGGATGTACACAAGTAAACTGAAGCAAACACTTTTCATGTCATGTGCTGTATAATTTATTATAAATATATGGCCACATGCAAGATTAACATTAACATTAAGGTTCTGCAAGATTCCTAACTTTGCAGTGAAATACTGAAAAATAAACTAACTGTAATCCACTGGCCATTCCTCGCCCAGATTTAAACACATATCCTGTAAACAGCATATCTGTGTGTTTTAATGTGATAATTTATATATTTACTTGAATTTTATTATCAGTTATGTCTTTTTTCAGATAAGGTTATCTATCTTCGCTTTTATTGCTTAAGTTTCATTCACATTTGTAGGCTGCCCATTTATGCTGATACATTCACAGAAGAAATTCACTTTAAACAGCTCATATAAAACCCAACAGTACAGACTTGCCTAACAATTAAACCCACCAACTTCCAGTTTCAAGCCCATGTCTACAACAAACACAAGAAGCTTATGTAACCTCACTCATTAGGCCTACTGCTAATCTCACTCTCAATAGAATTGATTAGCAGTATCTAACATGCCATTATTTGTACTGAATATTTGAGGCTGGACATCTGTTTGTTGTTTGTCTGATGAGTTGCTAACAATGTCATAAGACTTGGACCTGGAGAAAATAATACTTTACTCTACATGTTTCATGTATTTCAATGAGCAAACGCCAT
The DNA here is from genome assembly GCA_025169545.1 of Anguilla japonica. Lineage (NCBI taxonomy): Eukaryota > Metazoa > Chordata > Actinopteri > Anguilliformes > Anguillidae > Anguilla > Anguilla japonica. The sequence goes on from CM045891.1 coordinate 2,209,985, forward strand.
CATTAAAATTACACTTAAGTCATTTATTGGTCATGCCGCACTGTGTGTGTATGCCCGTGTGTGTGTGCATGTGTGAATATGCGTGTATATGTGTGTGTGTTTCAGTGTGTGTGTGCGTGTGTCCGTGTGTGTATATGTGTGTGTGCACGTACCTGCGTGTGTGTTCAAGTGTGTGTGTGTGACTGATTGTATGTGTCTGTGTGTGTGAGAGTGTGAGTATGAGTGTGAGTGTGTGTGCGTGTGCGTGTGCGTGTGTGCATGTGTGTGAGTGTGTGAGTGCATGTGTGTCCATATGTGTGTGTGTGTGTGTGTGCGTGTGCTTGTGTGTGTGTGTGTGTGTGTGTGTGTGGGTGCCTCTTGCCACAAGGTGTGTGTGAAGCGCCTAGTGCAGTAGTGTAGCGTAGAAGTGCTTGTAGTTAGTGCATGCCGCTTTCTGCTTGTTACTCTCTGCTTACAGCTACCGCCGCTGGCTAGCCCCCTTCAAGGGGGTGAAAAGAGGAGCCGAGTGCGTCAGTCTCCCCTACTGCCAGTACAGAGCCTCTCCACCACCAAGACTCCTGCAGTGCCTCCTCGTGGCCACACATGGTAACTGGGCATCTTGCGGTCCCAGGCTAAACTGCAGGTGATCTCGGAGCAGCAATGGGCCCCAGAGACGCGGCGTGCAGGCCCACCACCGTGTGGACACGCCCTGACGCCCGCCAACCATTGTCCCAACTATGGGTAAATAGCCCCACTGCCTTGTGGGTAAGCCTACTGAGGCAAGGCTAAGGGAGCACACCCTGACAGAAAAGCAACGTGCTGGCGGTGCGCAATAGGCGGGCCTTAACAAACCAAGGACCCGGCAGCCTCCTGCAGCCAAGATGGGGGACTGGTCGTCCTGGGTCCACCCACGCCACCGGGCTTACCTCATCATGGCGAAGATAGTGCTACTGGGGATATCGCACCCCCTATGGCACTTCAAAAACTTCTTTGCGCAGGTATCCACCTCTGACCACGGTGAACAGTACCTGGACCTTACATCAGGTTGAAGTCTGGCAGCGATGGGGTGTCTGGTGACGGGAGCAGGTACGAATGGACTGGGAGCTCCTAGCTAGAACCCTGCACGTCAGCAGCACAGGGTATATGGTCGCTAACAGCTGGGACTGAGTGGCAGCTGTTTTCGGCAGTCCCCTGTGCGATTGAGCAGCCCTATTTGGGGACCGCACTGCTCACCCCAACCATTTTATGGTTGAACCAGCAGGTGGCAGTGTTGCTCTTCAGTCCTATGTGGACAATAACCATAGGTATAGTATATGAAGAACATGGTACATCTAATAAAGATGCATTCGTCCATTCGTGGAGGGGATGGGGGAGTTGGGGGCTTGACCCAGCACCATCCCCTGTTCATTGGAGGATCTCTTCATTATCATTCTGAAGTTAATAACAAACTTAATCAGCCAGATAGGCCTCAGTCCTGCCCTCCCCATGCCTGCACACTTTTTATTTATTTGTTTATTTAAAAATGTCCCCAACCACACAGCTCTGTGTGAACAGCTCATACCAAACACGTCATCCTGCTAAAAAATAAAAAAATTGAACGCAATATTCACACTTACTACAGTTTGGGTTCCATGGGGGTTTCAGAACGAGCACATAGCAACACAGGAGTAAACATTTGGGGGGGGGGGGGTGAATCAGAAAAAGAAGAAATAACTTAAATGCATCCATTTGTTCCATTTTTAAGATTTACTAGATATTTCTACCCTTCTCCAAATTTATCCTGAGAAAAACACTGATGTTCTCCACTACTTTATGCCTTTCCCTGTTTGTGAAATGGGTGTAATAATAATATAATATTAATACATTAATAATGTATTAGAATAATGTTTATTAGGTTTATTTTGTAGACTGTGAGCTGTGTTAACCGGTGAGTGAGGGAGCAATAGCTTGCACCCTGTTCTGCATCATTATATTTCTTTCTATACTTCTTCTATGTTAATACATGCTTTTGAACAAATCATTTTGCTTTATTTATTGATGTGTTATAATCTGACAAGTAGTCCATCATACATGTAATTGGCTTTTGCAAAATACCTTAAGCCTTTTTTAACTGTCTCTGTACATAAATGTTGAATAAGCTTCCCTGCTTTTGAATTTAAAAAAGCGGGATACTGGACTCTCACTGTTGTTTTTTGATATTTAATTTACTCTTGGATAAGGGGCATTTCTTTGCACCATCATTGTGGCAGGATATGTGTGGTGTTGCTCTCCAACGCATTTCACACCTCATGTTTGAATGTGGCCTGCCATTTTAGACTATGATTCACGTTATTTCCTTTTGTTGTTTATGCATAAATGTTTTTTTTTCCCAGAAAGAGCTCAGTTATTGTAAATGCCCTAACAGATTATTTACAACTCCTGCAAGTGCTAGTCTTCTGTAAAAAGCAAAAAGCTACATTTGTCTCCCAATTTCTTGATTCTGTACCCTTCGTAGCAATGTACAAAGTTGCAGTGAAATTGTTGCAACTTCCGTGATATAAAGTGAGAAACTGTGTGTGGTGTGATAGCATTTACTAATTCAATTGTGAAATTCACACAAATCTGTGCCTAATCACACAGTGCATACTGTATATTTGGAGGAACAAGAATGTACATTTGGAAACAATGTTTTGTGTTCATAAAGAAACCCTTTCTAGTAATTTTTACGGAACCCTCTATGGTAGGTATGGAAACACGCCCAGATTGAACCATTTTGATACAATAGAGAACCCTCGCACTAGGTGGGGTTCCGCTATGGAGACGCAGAGGAGCCCTTTGGAACCCTTTCTTCTGAGCATGTAAGTGAACTCATTTGACCTCATGCTGCCCATGCAGCGACTGCCATTGGGCTGTACAGAGAAGTACAATACTTCACATGACATGTGATGAAACAAGTGTTGCCACATGAATTTCTATGATTTTATGTAAATGATAAATCTGTTAAACAGATATATGTAACTGTAAATGGGCTTAGTCTTTGGTAATTATACTGGCACATGTGGTCAATGTTTGCGCAACTAAGGGGGAATTTTAGCTTCAAGAGCAAAGGGGGGATGATGATGCAACACAAGCAATGCAAGTGTGCACACTATACCATTTAAAGGAGCTGTGTGGTCTTCTGTATATTCCTTTACAAATGTTTAAAAGCCATATGTACAAGACTGAGTGTATGAGTGTGCAAGACTGAGTGTATAAGTGTGCAAGCCTGAGTGAATTAGTGTGCAAGACTGAGTGTATGAGTGTGCAAGACTGAGTGCATGAGTGTGCGAGACTGAGTGCATGAGTGTGCAAGACTGAGTGTATTGGCCCTTCAGTATCAGCCGAACAGTAATTATCAATTATTCATGAAACACGAGAGAGTGAGAAAAGGGAACTGGCATTGACTAGCCGTAGAGAGAGTTTTATTTTATTGTTTTTATCGATCTCTTTTTGCCGGGTTACAAAAAGCAGGAGAGTGCTTCAGTCACGGTGTCCTGAATTACGCATTATTAGCGTGTCTAGTTAAAGGACTTTTATTTATGTTTATTTTTGTTTGTTTTTGGTTCTAACTAAAGTGGCCTGGGGCAGATTGGCTCAAAAATATCTTCCTCTGCTTGGTGCATAAAGGAGCTTGACCTTCTTTACTTGTCTAAACTTGACCTTGAGGTTAGACAAGTATAGATACAAGACTCGTAGCAGACGTCCATTATGCCATTGACTCTACTATTATAGACTCTTCTCTACATTGCTGACAAATTATTCATCCAGTTACAGCTAAATTTTTTTTTTTTTTTAAACTTTTGCTTTTGTGTCTGTGCCTGGCTGTCAGTTCACTTCCTGTGGCAGTGGTTTTGCTTCTAATTTTAGCTTTGTCTTTATACTTCATTATTTCTTTTCGCCATAGGAGGTCCGGGTTCTATTCAATGGAACATTCCACACTTGGTGGAGCTAAAGACACTTTGTCGCGATGATGAATGTTGTGTTGGAGATGAAATCACCCTCCTGGCCCGATGAAGTTAAAAATCTAAAATATTAAGCAGCAACTATGAACCTAAAAAGAAATACAATTACAAATACAATAAGCAAATAAAATTAAAATGTGTAGCACCCTTCCTTCAGTTATTGTAATCCAATAAGGAAATACAACAACTGACGGAAGGGGACTACACATTTTTAGAAATTAAAATTTGCTTTAGAAATCATTTGATGACAAGCAGGCTCTTTCTAACTGGACTTGAGTTTTTTGTTTGCTTTACTGAGTGACAAAAGGAAGCGACTATCCCACAGTTGGTGGCTAAGGTTAGCTTCCTTATGTGACGTATAAATATATATATATATATATATCTCTTACAGGGTGAAATCATATTACTGCACCCACCTCCTTGCTGAGAGGAAGCATGATATGAAGTTCCACTCTGCTTTGGGCATAAGCAATAATTCCTGACACCATCAGATGCACCCTTCAATATTGAGCAATGATTCATCATTTTATTATTGGCTGCTGGATTCTGTTGTTTCTTACACCAGGATATACTCCTGTTTTTGCAAAAGGTAAGTGAACATCTGGCAATCGAAAGGGTTACATAGCAGGGCTGTTTCAGAGTAACGGTTATCTCTTGTGAAAAGCTTTCGGGTGGAGAAGGGCATAACATTTCCATCTGATTTCAAGAATTGGTTGGTTGTGTATTTGGCCGAATTATTTGTGAATGCATGGAAACCATTTTAATGTTTGTTCTGCTAGATGAAGTCATCAGAGTACTGCGTGGAACGGATGTCACATTAACTTGCAGATCAGAGACAAGTTTTCTTCCGAAGTGGGAATGGGACTCCAAGCAGACATCAAGTAACATCAAGACATTAGTGGTCAACAGCACTGCAGATCTGCTGGTGGAAAACTTCCAGAAGATGAATGAAGACCATTACTACTGTGTCAATGGGACAGGGAAAACATCTGCAGTGAAACTGGAAATACTGCACAGTAAATACAGTATTGAATTAAATATTACAGATTGAAATATTACCATATTGAATTAAATATTACAAACTAGATATAAAGAGTTGAAAACTAGTTAAATAATCATTTCAATTTTATAAATTATATAAGCAGATACATATGCAACTCTATTATGTTTGAATATCATTTTAACTGTAATTATATTTGCACATACATACTGTACATATATACATTTCAAGCTAATGTATTATTCTTTCCCAGGTGTAAAGGATACCATGCCTCTGTACAGAATCAGCAGGACCGGCTCATTGCATCTCTTCTGTGAACCTCTAACAGCAGCAGCGCTTGAGGGCTTTTGGAGCTGGAGACAGACTGGGTCTGAAGAAGACTGCAAACGGTCTGGCTCAGGACAGATTGGGTCTGAAGGAGACTGCAAACGGTCTGGCTCAGGCCTGGAGCACTTTGGATATCGCTCTAAAGTAAAGAATGGGTCCGACAACATATTTTCACTGAGCATCTCCCCTCTGCTCTGGAATGACTCTGGACAATACCGATGCACTCTTTGTAATGGCAACAAACTTTACAGGCAATGCACTTATGAAATAATTACAGTGAAAGGTAATGTCAGCCATTATACATTCCCCACTATTACGCTTATTTAAGAACCACAAAAATGCTTTTTACAGAAAAGTAGTAAGATGGAGTGAAATTTAATCTTTTAGCAAATCCTCTGCAGACCTACTCAGCCCTGATCTCTCATGTTTGGCTACATTTCAGTAAGGAACGGTGACAGGAAATGTGCTTGCTCGTTTAAAACGGAATGTAATTTTGTGGAATTTAAATGGTATTGGCATGGCCAAACTGTGTTTGGACCAGGGCTGCTCAACCCTGTTCCTGGAGATCTACCGTCCTATTGGTTTTCATTTCAAACTTAATTTGCCACACTTGACTCTACTACTTAGCAGCTCTATGAGATGATCTCTAGCTGTTGAATGAGGTGTGCTTTGTTAGGGTTGGAGTGAAGACGTACAGGACAGTAGATCTCCAAACCTACAGGATGGTAGAGCAGGGTTGGGCAGCCGTGGTTTAGACTAGCTATTGCACTGGTACTAGTATTAGTACATGTAAAAATGTATGGGACTTGATGCATGTAACTGATGCACATGACTATGGAGAGTGTAATATACTCCATAAACGATGTTTTCTCATCCACATGCAACACATACTATCTATGGTATGTGACCATCTACAATGTAGTATGAATTAGGAAGAATTTTTCACACAAAGAGTAGTCAATGTGTGGAATAACCAGCAAGGTCATGTAGTAGAGGCAGAAACTCCGGGGATTTTCAAGACCAAGCTTGATACAGTGTTAGACACTGTCTAGTCTGTGGGTAATCAGAGCACTAATTTAGTCCAGTAAATGGCGAGCATTGTTGGGCGGAATGGCCTGTTCTTGTTGTTATGTTGTGTTGTGTTGTGTTGTGTTAGGTTGTGTTGTGTTGTGTTGTGTTGTATTGTGTTGTGTTAGGTTGTGTTGTGTTGTGTTAGGTAGTGTAGTGTAGTGTTGTGTTGTTTTGTGCTACATTATGTTATGTTATGTTAACTCGCATCAAATTTAAAACATTGGTCCTAGCATACCAGGCAGTCAAGGGATCAGCCCCAGCATACCTCCACAAGATATTCAAACCCTACATGCCAGCCAGATCCCTCCGTTCTGCTACCTCAGGACGCCTGGCACCTCCCCCTCTTCGCACCTGCGCTTCCAGAACACGTCTCCTGTCTGTTATGTTATGTTATGTTATGTTATGTTATGTTAAGTCACAGCATTGTGTGTGTCTGCCCCTGCAGTGTACTCCGAGCCCGTGGAGCTGACTGAGGGAGAGGATGGCTCCCTGGTCTGTGCCGTTTCACGTGTGACGGAGTCCACCAGACTGCTGTGGATCGACACACAGAGTCACCGAACGTTCTCCGGCCCCAAGGCACAGGGCGAGTTCCGGCTCGCGGTGAGGAACGTCACGCTGGCGCAGAATGCTTGGGCGTGTGCCGTGTTCCACCAGGACCGGCTCCGAGCGCTGGTCCCGTTCGAGCTGACTGTGAAGAGCCGAGCCACACAGCCCCCCAAGCCCTCTGCTGGAGGTGACAGACCGGGCCATGACCGTACTGAAGCATGTGCACAAAATCACTCCGGTAAAAAAGTGTGCGTGCGTGTGTGTGTGTGTGTGCGTGCGTGCGTGCGTGTGCGTGCGTGTATGTATGCATGTATACATATACAGTATTAATGCACACATGTATTTCTTGTATTGCATGTATTCATGTATTCATGTAAGCTTGTACGCATGTTTGTAAGTACATATTGTTGATAAATCCAAAATACCGGTCTGTGTAAATAATCTTTGTATTGCCGAAGAGACAAACATAATGTTTGTAACAGAAGGGGTACCAGGTACCAGATATCTGAGCGCTCCAGTGCTCTCTCTCTTCTTAGTGATGTTTCAAACAGTTGATTTTGGTTAGCCTAAGATATGTCTCTGTTTTTTAAAAATTATTTCTCAGCCTCATAATGGCTTCCTCTGTACAAAAATACCCTTAAATACAAGCTTAGAATGTGCACTTTAACCACATATGAACTGTTTGATAACATAAAATTGGAGTACACAGCCAAAAGCCTATGTGTGTGTGTGCGTGTACAACTATCTATCCCTCTTTGTTGCTCAATAATCATTGTTTATTTATGTATTTTTCACAGGAACCCGTCTAATTTATCTGGTTAGCCTCTGTGGTCTTCTCATAAGCGCGGGAACAGCTTTCATAATCTACCATTGTCGGAGACATCAAGGTAAGGAAAACAAAGCACTATATAAATGTTTTTTTAAATATTTAACGTTCATTATGAAATTCATCGTTTATTTACTTTATGATGCTTTTATCTCATTTTAGACAGCATACAATATCATTGATTAGGGTGGCAATGTTGAATGTTTTTACAAATTTGCATTTTTAACTTACAATGAAGTGCTTCTGGCAGTAAAAACATCAAAATATGAAATTTCTCCTACATGTTACTTTGAGATTGTGCACAATCTGCAGGTCCCTGGCTGTGCATTTAAAAAATGAACTCAGTTTTGTTTTGTTTTTTTTTGCCTTTTTATTGTTTTTTTGCCTCTTTATTTTTTTTTACAACATGTGAGACAGGCCATAACACAGTCAACTCCCAGTGAAAGACTAAACATCAAAAGACAACAGAGAAACATATTGAGAATGGTTGAAACATTGTTCATTGGATTCTTGGTATTTTGCCTCTTATTTGTTTCACTCAGTGATATGTACAGAAGCGTTGTGGTTTCAGCCAGAAAATTTATTTTAATTGTGTTTTCTGTCTGTTTCTCTGTACACCCAATCTAACCGCCCCCTCCCACACCCCTCCCCACCCAACCCTCCGCCAAAGGTGATGAACAGACCCCAGATGACGCCAATTATAATGCAGTGCATTTTAAAAGGAAAAAAGGTAGTATTATCCAGCACGAATCGTCCATTGTGTTTCTGCAGCAGATCGCTTAAGACGCTTAAGGCATGCGTCTCCCAGCTCGCGCATTAGCCTGATCGCGCTAACCACACTGTGCGCGGCGTGAAAACTTTCACATGTATTTTTACATCCTCCATTTTGCTTCTCCATCCTCTGACTTCTGCTTTCTTTCAACAGAAGCTGACTCCAGTACATAAGCCGCACTTGCTGTAAGCATTTATTTAATTTATTTATTGTTCGTTTATTTAAAACAAAAGCACACACTTTCCTGAAACTTTTCATGCTCTTGAAAAGTATGCAATGCAATATCTACACCTGCAAGCCTTTTAAAATATTCTCTCATTTAGACCAACAATCTGATTCCTGAAGAGGACTCGGTGATATATGCAGATGTGGCCCTGGCAACCGGAATTAGAAGATAATTAATTCATTTTAACTTTACTGCAGACGTAATTCGTTCAAGTCTCTTTTAGATTCAGACAAAACACATCTGCATATGAGAAGCCTTTCGGGGATTTCCTTTACAGATTTCTGGAAAGAAAATGTAGTTGTGGGAAATGCAAACTTCTGCTAATGTTAAAAGTTGAAATGGGGAAGTGGTTATATATTTAGTTTTAGCTACTGTGAAAGAATGAAATAAAGGAACTCAAATTCACTTTGGAGTAGCACCAGTAATACTAGTTTTTCAGTGAAGGACACAAATGGTTAATTTTTGCTTGCTGAATGCAGGACATGCATTGCTGATGCTCTATAACGGGTCATTTAATTGCTTAATTTTCTTTCAAAGTCCTTTTCATCTAATGTCTATTTAATAATTTTTTGTTAATAAATAAATCAATGCACATGTTTGAATTCTTTATGCGTTCTTCAAAACCTTTGAAAAAATACAATTAAGCTGATTTTGAATGTCACGCACAGTGTTAAGTTCTTTGGGAAAGACTAGAAAATGTGGTATTACCACTGGTGCAAGTGGGATAATGGCACCCCCTCGTGTCATTATAAGAAATTACTTCTATGATTATAAAAATCTGGAATTTTGAGAGGAAACATGAAGACATTTCAAAGATAAAGGGATGCACACAAGTAAACTGAAGAAAACACTTTTTATGGCATGTGCTGTATAATTTATTATAAATATATGGCCACATGCAAGATTAACATTAAGGTTCTACAAGTTTCCTAATTTTGCAGTGAAATACTGAAAAATAAACTGTAATCCACTGGCCATTCCTCGCCCAGATTAAACACATATCCTGTTAACAGCATATCTGTGTCTTAATGTAATCATTTACATATTTACTTGAATTTTATTATCAATTATGTCTTTCAGATAAGGTTCTATCTATCTATCTTGGCTTTTATTGCTTAAATTTCATTCACATTTGTAGGCTGCCCATTTATGCTGATACATTCACAGAAGAAATTCACGTTAAACAGCTCATATAAAACCCAACAGTACAGACTCGCCTAACAATTAAACCCACCAACTTCCAGTTTCAAGCCTGTGTCTGCAAAAAACACAAGAAGCTTATGTAACCTCACTGAGGTCATTAGGCCTACTGCTAATCTCACTCTCAATAGAATTGATTAGCAGTATCTAACATGCCATTATTTGTACTGAATATTTGAGACTCGACATCTGTTTGTTTGTCTGATGAGTTGCTAACAATGTCATAAGACTTGGACCTGGAGAAAATAATACTTTACATGTTTCATGTATTTCAAGGAGCAAACGCCATCATTAAAATTACACGTAGTCATTTATATATACCGCACTGTGTGTGTATTTGAGCGTGTGTGTGTGTGTGTGTGCATATGTGTGTGTGCACGTACCTGCGTGTGTGTTTGAGTGTGTGTGTGTGACTGATTGTATGTGTCTGTGAGTGTGTGCGTGTGTGCATATGTGTGAGCGTGTGTGTGTGTGTGTGAAGCGCCTAGTGCAGTAGTGTAGCGTAGAGGTGCTTGTAGTTAGTGCATGCCGCTTTCTGCTTGTTACTCTCTGCTTACAGCTACCGCCGCTGGCTAGCCCCCTTCAAGGGGGTGAAAAGAGGAGCCGAGTGCGTAAGTCTCCCCTGCTGCCAGTACAGAGCCTCTCCACCACCAAGACTCCTGCAGTGCCTCCTCGTGGCCACACATGGTAACTGGGCATCTTGCGGTCCCAAGCTAAACTGCAGGTGATCTCGGAGCAGCAATGGGCCCCAGAGACGCGGCGTACAGGCCCACCACCGTGTGGACACGCCCTGACCCCCGCCAACCATTGTCCCAACTATGGGTAAATAGCCCCACTGCCTTGTGGGTAAGCCTACTGAGGCAAGGCTAAGGGAGCACACCCTGACAGAAAAGCAACGTGCTGGCGGCGCGCAATAGGCGGGCCTTAACAAACCAAGGACCCGGCAGCCTCCTGCAGCCAAGATGGGGGACTGGTCGTCCTGGGTCCACCCACGCCACCGGGCTTACCTCATCATGGCGAAGATAGTGCTACTGGGGATATCGCACCCCCTATGGCACTTCAAAAACTTCTTTGCGCAGGTATCCACCTCTGACCACGGTGAACAGTACCTGGACCTTACATCAGGTTGAAGTCTGGCGGCGATGGGGTGTTTGGTGACGGGAGCAGGTACGAATGGACTGGGAGCTCCTAGCTAGAACCCTGCACGTCAGCAGCACAGGGTATATGGTCGCTAACAGCTGGCAGCTGTTTTTGGCAGTCCCCTGTGCGATTGAGCAGCCCTATTTAGGGACCGCACTGCTCACCCCAACTGGGGAAGGGCCTAGGAAAGGTGGCCTAAAAACTGCCCACTCAACCCACGCCTGGATAGGACACCGCACCTATCAGGTCATTCCACTTCCACGGTCGAAATACAAATAAAAATAAGAAATCATACAACCTGAAACTGGCAACATGGAACGTAAGGACTGTCCTGGACTTGTATAGCAGCTCTGATAGACCCCATAGGAGAACAGCCTTGGTTGCTGCCGAGCTGAGTCGCTATAACATCAACATTGCTGCTCTGAGTGAGACCAGGCTCCTGGATGACGGCTCTCTAACAGAGGAAGGGATGGGCTACACATTCTTCAGGAAGGGACAACATCTGCATGATGTGGGACTGGCCATCAAGAATACACTACTACCAAGACTCACTGAAACACCTGTTGGCATTAGTGAAAGACTAATGACCCTTTGTATCCCCCTGGTCAAGAATCGCTTCGCCACACTTCTTAGTGCTTACGCACCAACCCTGCCATCCGAGAGTGGGGCCAAGGATTGCTTCTACCAGTCACTGGACGAGGCTCTTCGCCGGATCCCCAAGAGGGACAAGATCTTCCTGCTAGGGGATTTTAACGCCCAAGTGGGCCAGAACAACAGGATATGGAGTGGAGTGCTTGGCAGACATGGTATTGGCCAGGCCAATGCAAATGGCATGAAATTACTTACTCTCTGCTCTGAGCACAACCTGACCATAACCAACACCATCTTCCAGCAGAAGACTAAATATAAGACATCATGGATGCACCCTCGCTCCAAATACTGGCACCTAATTGACTATGTCATAGTGAGACGCAGTGAAATCAGAGATGTTCTCATCACTTGTGCCATGAGAGGTGCAGAATGCTGGACAGACCACCATATGATTGTGACCAAGGTCCACATGAAAGTGCGCCCCCCCTTGCGGCTGCGAGGGCCTAACGGGAGGCGGCTAGATTGCACCCGCCTGGGAAACATTGATGCAAGAAATGAGTTCCGTCGCACCCTGGCTGAGAAACTAAGGGAGATGGAGTTCTCCTTGAGTTCAGAGAACACCATGGACCAGAAGTGGACCTCTATCAGCTCGGCTCTCTATGAGGCAGCAACCCAAACCATCGGCTATAAAAGCAAGAACCACCAAGACTGGTTTGATGATAACTCGGATACCATCCATAACTTGCTGAAGAACATGCACAAAGCACACCGGGCAACCCTAAACAACCCCTCATCCAGCATCACCAGGCAGCAATGGCAGAGAGCTCGACAGGAAGTGCAAAGGACTATTCGGATCGTACAGAACAAGTGGTGGGCAAAAAAGGCATAGGAAATCCAGTCATTTGCCGATAAAAATGACATGCACAATTTTTACAATGCTGTCAAAACCATCTACGGCCCAATAAATCACTGCATCACTCCCCTGAAAACAGCAGATGGTCTAACAGTTTTGAAGGACCAGAAAAACATCCTGTTGAGGTGGGCTTAACATTTTGATACCCTTCTTAATCAGGCCTCTGATGCAGACCCCACCATTCTGGACGAACTACCTAAACTTCCTCCCATTCACAACCTCAGCCAGCCCCCAACCTTCCTGGAGGTCCTATCAGCTATCCGTTCCCTCAGAAACAACAAGTCCCCTGGTAATGACAAGAACCCTGCTGAGCTGCTAAAGCAGGGAGGGTACCTCTGTACAAGAACTCTATACCAATACATCACCAAGGCCTGGGCTGATGAGAACATCCCACAACAATGGAGAGACGCCAATATTGTCACCATTTACAAGAACAAGGGTGACAAGGCCGTCTGTGGCAACAGTAGGGGTATATCACTCCTTGCTGTTGCTGGTAAGGTCCTGGCTAAGGTGGTGCTTCAGAGGCTGATCAACAACATCACAGAGTCAATGCTGCCTGAATCACAGTGCGGGTTTAGGAAGAACAGCAGCACGGTCGACGTGATTTTCACAGCCCGGCAGCTTCAGGAAAAGTGCCGGGAACAACACGAGGACCTGTTTATGGCCTTTGTCCACCTCTCCAAAGCCTTTGACACTGTCCAGAGAGAACTTTTGTGGGACGTCCTCCTCAGGTTTGGCTGCCCCAACAAATTCGTCAACGTCCTCCGCCAGTTTCACGATGGAATGACTGCTCGGGCGACCATAGGAGGACAAGAGTCTGCCCCTTTCCCTCTACATACAGGGGTCAGGCAGGGGTGTGCGCTAGCACCAGTGCTCTTTAACATCTTCCTCCTATGGGTGTGTCACCCAGCTTCTCCACAAGGAGATTGAGGACAGCAGCGGTGTGGCAGTGGAATTCAGGCTAGATGGCAACCTCTTCAATATTAGGAGGCTCCAAGCAACCACCAAACTGCATAGAGAAAGGGTCCTTGAGTCCTATGGCCAGCTACACCATGGACGACGCTCAGCAGGAGGGCAGAGGAAGCGCTACAACGACCAGCTGAAGACCGCGTTAAGGAAGTGCAAAATCAGACCCGAGGACCTGGAGGATGTTGCTGCTGACCGTAACAACTGGCGGCAGCTGTGCCTGGATGGGATCTGCATCCTGGAGGAGGAAAGGACAGCCAGGAGACAGCAAAGGAAACTCAGGAGGAACACACCCATGGTTGCTGCTACCACTACCACCACATATAATATGCAATAGGACTTGTGGGTCCAGGATAGGACTATTCAGCCATCAAAGAGTTCACCGATAAAAGACAGAAGTGAACGTCATCATCGGATTCGATGGACAACCAAGAAGAAGGAAGAAGAAGAGTGTGTGTGTGTGTGTGTGTGCTTGTGCTTGTGTGTGTGCGTATGTGCGTGCTTGTGCTTGTGTGTGTGTGTGTGTATGTGTGTGCGTGTGCTTGTGTGTGTGCATGTGCTTGTGTGTGCTTGTGTGTGTGTGTGCGTGTGCTTGCGTGTGTGTGTGTGTGTGTGTGTGTGTGTGTATGTGTGTGTGCTTGTGTGCGTGTGCGTGTGCTTATGCGTGTGCGTGTGCGCTTGTGTGCATGTGCGTGTGTGTGTGTTTTGTCCAATATGAACCTCTCCTGCACTGCAAGGGACATTCAGTAAAAATATAAATAATACTTTCAAAATATTTTCACTGCAACATGTTTTTGCCATGCAAGACACGTGTATTATGTAAAATAATTAAAACTTAATATACAAAATAATTACAAATATTAAAAATATATAATTTCATAATTAATAAACAATAATATCAATAATAATTAATCAATCAGTACTTCAAAACACACTTTGGTATTAAGTATTTTGGGTGGATTGTGGCAATTTTCCACTTTAGCAGAAAAAGAATTCAGCACAACGATCAGACGTAAAGCCTGGCGGTCGTATTACTTCTTGGTTAAGTTTTTCTATTTAGACCTGACCATGGGATGCTGATTTAAAATGGGAAATGTCATAAAATGTAAAAAATGGTGTTGTAGTTTTGTAAGCATGATATCTGGCGGCTATTTCTCTGGCTCTTGGTGGTCTCCTATATAGGTTTATATATTTTTTCTGAACTAGGTGTATGAACAGTCTCTACAAAATAAAAAAATAAAAAGGACTAAAATGTTTTTACGGGTAATTTCCAGCAAAATTCAGAATTTCAGATTTTGACCTGACCTGTTTGTCTTACCCTGGTGTTGTCCCGTTGTCGGCCACGCCTAGACTGGGATAGGTAAGAGAGAGGCCTCTGTACATTAACACGCAGGGTGGATATTGTAAGAGGGGAGTCAAACTGGGAACCAGGAAAGGCTGGCATTTGGACGAGCCTGCCGGCTGAGTCTCATCCTTGACTTCAAAAAAAACCCAGAGCCATGTAATAAAACAATAAGTTGCTCGGACTTCCTTCGGTTGAGCTGGCCTTTGACTCTCTGGAATGCTACCATCTGGACACGACTGAGATAAGGGGACCTAGTCTCTTTATCTAGGGTTGTGGGGTTGTGTGTGTTGGGGGGCCATTAAGGGGAAAAAAGTTCATCAGACCTCTGGCCAAAGGGTGGGGCAACTGTGCTTGACAGTAACACAGTGCCCCTCTGTGGTCCCCTCTGTCATTACCCTTTTTATTTCTTTTCTGGAACTGGACTATATACCATCTATTCATCATATTTACAAACTCTGGAAAATCCTACAAACCATGCATATGTGTTCCTTATATTACTATATTATAACCTATGTAATAATAACATGGATCACATGTAAAATGGTACACCAAAAGGGTATTTTCATGACAACTGCACCATAATATTACATCCTCTGGACATGTTTGGTATGTACATAGTCAGGAAAATTTAAGAAATTGAATGGAATATGTTTCATACCAAATAAAATTTAATAAAACATAGTTTCAGAAACTCAGGGGAAAATTGGCACAATGGAATGTCCTCTCTAGTAATCCTCTCCTTTTCCAAATTTCCTCACTAATTGTTTTACAACCGCCTCCAAATGGTGGGGGCCGGAATTCCAAATTCTATTCGGACAGGTGAATTTATGGCAATGCCGCCGCGATCAAACGCGGGATTTGGCCTAAAAGGAAGGGAGACAAAGCAATCGGGGAAGATCGTAACCGACTTCCCGCCGTGCACATATTCTGTGCTCGGTGCATAGACAGACATGGGAGATCGTAATCGACTCCCCACAGTGCACATACTCTGTGCTCTGTGTAGCCTATAGACAGAGCCTATAGAATGGAAGATCGTAACCGACTTCCCACAGTGCACATACTCTGTGTTCTGTGCATATAGCTATACAAGGAAGATCGTAATCGACTTCCCACACTGCGCATACTCTGTGTTTTGTGTGTAGCTAAACAGGCTGGTAAGAATTTTTACTCTGTATTTATGTTTTAAACTTTAACTTACTATAATTTTAATTGACTGTTAATTTGAAGCTAATGACCTACCTGCCTGTTCAATAAATTCTTTTTATTTTTAACTTGCGTGGTCTTTGTGACTCTAATCACTTTTCTCTTCTTTTCAGCCGTAATTCCGTTTAAATACTCAGGGGGGCAATTCTGACTAGGACCTACTGATCAGGGGTCTAGTACAGTAAAAGTCTTTAGTGAGGTCTTCAAGTTAGATAGGCGACCACGATCTGCCCGCTAAGGGATTGGTGGTATTGGTTCTGGTGTTTTGGCTTAAGAGGACCCATGGGCGTTATACGCCGGTCCTTGTCAAATTCGCCTGAAGGAACCCGATAGATACGCACCGTCCTGGGCTCATAACTATCGATGCACTATCCATATAAGGAAGGCATGTATTATGGTGGTCCGCTTCCTACCCTCTGGGGGCTTCATCGAACTGAGATTTAACAATAGTGTTAAACCCGGGAGCATATATTGAGGAATGATGGCAAATGACAAGGTAGAGCCGAGTGTAACCACTCCAAATTCCACGTACAGTTAAAACCAAATTTTAAATTATAATTTAATATGGAGTCAGATTAATACGAGAATAAAACCTAGTAACCGTTACGATTTCTTGCTGTGGTCATGGATATATTTGATGTGTTGTTCCGCGCATTTGTGAATATTCTGATGCTCCCATTGGAATATTGACGGTCCGGTGACAGATCAGATATATCTCTGATGACAGCATAGCCCCGTTTGCGAACGGAGAGTAACCAGAATGCTACTGGTCCGTTTCAGGCCAGTTTTAAGCGGGATATGAAGCAACGCCTTCATATCTGACCCGTGGCAACGGAACCAGTGCATTCTTAATTATAATTGTGCCCTGTTCTTACGAACAGAGGAAAAATAACTAACTAACTAAAAAATAACTAACATCTCCGGTTTGAATCACACCAGCCAAGGGAAGAACACGCGATGCCTTCCCCTCCAGCTACAAACCCTCATTGGTCTAGCTGTGAGGTGTTTACAAGTGGTGACCCCGACGTGATGGGAAGTATCTGGAGTTTATTCCCTGAAGTCTCTGCTGGTGTTTTTCATCCCGGCGTGATACCCTTCACTGTGGGTATTTCACATTTCCTTCTCTGGTTTTCCTGATCCTTGGTGCGGTGAGTGACAAAATTCTCATATATTAGCCTGTGCTAGGGAGAGTTTTTAGCCACTGTGTAGGGGATCGACATATCCCAGACAGGCCTGGGACCGTAGAAACCAGGCATTTTACATATTACTACCCTTCGGGGAATTCATAAACAGGGAAAGAGAGAAGCTTAGGCTGGCATGTTTTTAGAAAATGTGTTGTGCTAATACGGCGAAATGCGTTTTAGAACAAACTAGCCTATAGCAGTAGATGGTTGCGTTTGTGTAAGAATGGAAAAGTTTGTAGAAAGGAAGGAAGTTTTGATGCAAGGTGCTTACTACTGTTTCTGCGCAGAGGCGCAGAAAGCTTTGCTCAAATACAGGAGGAGAAAATGAGGCGCTGGTGAAAAGCCAGTGAATTTTGAAGGTGAACAGTGAGAAGGTTTATAGCTGCCAGTAAGCGTGTGCAATCGCAGAATGCACATGCTAGGAAGTTTGAACTTTGCTAGGGGGCTAACCCAGGAAAAGTAGCAAGCTTCGTATTATAATTAAATTAAATAATATTAAAATACTGCTGAATGCTGAATCAGGTGCATAACCTCGGCTTCGAAGTTCCAGCCCTGAAAGCAGAGTCTGTGCTGATCCTTAAACCCAGGTATGGCCCTGCGGCAGTACACACGTCTCAAGACCTCTGACAGTGCAGACTGCAGCTGCACCAAGTTTTGAAACTGTGCGTATCTGTCCGGAGGGAACCATACTTTAAGTCTCAGAGATCGAGGCCGGTACCAGTGTAGTCACTGGACCTCTGAGTACCGCGCCCGATGTAATGTCACAGGACCGCTGAGTGCCACGGCAGATGCAAGTCTCCATCCCTCTGAAAGTGTAGCCACAGGCTACAACAAGGGTGGCGACCGTCTGGAATTTGCCACATGTGGGACTCATGTCTAAAGACCTCTGAGACTGGTGAAAAGGTATCAGGACACAGAACTTCTGAATTTCTGAGGTGCTGGAACCAGGGTCCTTGGCCTGTGTCATCTGTATCAGTAACCAGTGGTATACTATTAATTAAATAAATAGGTTAAGATGTATAAAACAGTTGAAATAAGCCAGTGTAGAAGGTAAACTTCCAAAATGGCTTATAACCAACCAAAAAATAGACTTTGGCCTATTATAAATGAAATAATAATTAGCCTAGAGCTAAATTAAATTATATAGGCATAGGTGTGCCACCATTCACCTTTCTTTAGAAAGCTTGCCTTCAGAGAAGTGTAGTGAATTCTGGTGTACCCTATTGTTTTCATCTGGGTTTTATTCTATGTGTCTTAGCGGCAATAGGATGAAATCAGAGGATTTTAACTAATAATATTAACAAATAATATGTTAATTATTAATGCATGCCTGTGCACGTCATTTAGGAACTGGTTAGAATTCACTAACAGACTTACTTGGGTGCCAGTTAAATCAGCCAAGGCATGCTACATACTAGATATTTAATGGTATTTTTGTGTGGATCCCCATAGCACAAAATATACATATTAGAATCTTTATCAAACCATTGCTAAGCCAGTCAATGCCATAGATGAACATAATGTCATCAAACTTTAACTCAACCAATAAGGGCCAGTATCATCTGTGCCTGCAAGGAAAATTATTTAAGGAAGAATCTACCAAACTACATATGTCAAATAAATAAACAAATAAGGAGAATAAGCAATTACTCCTAAGTTTACATCAAGTTTGTCTTTTAACATTAAATGTTGAGAGGGGGGGTCATTTTTTGACAAGGACTGGCTTACTGGTTTTTCTTTATTCTATTTTTCCACATTTTCTCTCCTTATATTCCCTCCTTCCTTTCCACTTACTGTTCTTCCTTTCTTCTTTCTCCCTTCTCCCCCCTGTCCGTCTTGTTCTCTGTTTCTCCCCCTTCTCTGTCAGTTGTTGAATGTTTAAGAAGCAGTAAACCTACACTCCCAAGAGAGTGTCTGATTTTCTTTTTGTTTTTTCATCTTTTTATTTTTTCATCAGTTGTAATTTAACCCCCGAATTATGCAGACAGTAACCCTGCATAGATTTTCTCTTCTTTGCCCAACTACAGGCAAAGAATTTAACACCTCATGGTTAGGGGGATTTGTAGGTCCCTTCTGGGAAAATGTTTTAGAAGTATGTGAAATGTTCTTAATATTTATGATATCTCTGTTAATATTAATAATAATTTTCACATTAATTTTAAAATGTATTTGTTACAAACTGAAGGATGCTACAACCTCCAAACAATACTTGTCTTGTATGTCTTAAATTATGCTTTTTGTGTTTTTTCTTTATTTTTATACTGTATGTTTATTATCATTGTTCTTTATTTTTATTTTTATCACTTTCAAAACCCATCCACACAACATGTATTAGGTTTGTCTCCTTTCTTTTTAATTTCCCCAAATCCAGTTTATCCAAAATTACAAAGGATATTACCATGAGAAGGACAAAAAACCATATTTACCATATAATGCAGTTGTCATGAAACTCCCAACTACCTCATTCATATATACCATGTCTTACAACCTTTTTCCCCATAATCCAACCCAGTTTAAGGTTCAACCTCTGCACAGCCCCGTGGATATCAACCTTAAGTACAGTGTCTCCAAGACTTTGCTTCGATAGATTCGCTCGAGAGGGCACCTCCGGGTCCAAAGTTCCTCCGTCACTGTCAGCTGTCTTGTGAGTTTTTTCCTGTACTTAAGAACGCGGGCCCTGACTGATGAAATGGACTTAGTGCAACAGGTCATCTGGGGCACAAAAGTTCCCATCTTCACTCCAACATCTGATCCGCTCCCTACCATACACACCTCAACCCACACAACCCTTGATCTCAGCCTTCCCAGGTATTCCCACCATCAGCCCTACGACCCTGGACCTCCGGCGCCAACCCTCTGGGAAAGTGTCCATGACCCCTTGGGAGGACGTTTTGAGTGTGTCCCCCATTGGGCCAGAGGGGGGAGCTGTAAGAGGGGAGTCAAACTGGGAACCAGGAAAGGCTGGCATTTGGACGAGCCTGCCGGCTGAGTCTCATCCTTGACTTCAAAAAACCCAGAGCCATGTAATAAAACAATAAGTTGCTCGGACTTCCTTCGGTTGAGCTGGCCTTTGACTCTCTGGAATGCTACCATCTGGACACGACTGAGATAAGGGGACCTAGTCTCTTTATCTAGGGTTGTGGGGTTGTGTGTGTTGGGGCCATTAAGGGGAAAAAAGTTCATCAGACCTCTGGCCAAAGGGTGGGGCAACTGTGCTTGACAGTAACACAGTGCCCCTCTGTGGTCCCCTCTGTCATTACCCTTTTTATTTCTTTTCTGGAACTGGACTATATACCATCTATTCATCATATTTACAAACTCTGGAAAATCCTACAAACCATGCATATGTGTTCCTTATATTACTATATTATAACCTATGTAATAATAACATGGATCACATGTAAAATGGTACACCAAAAGGGTATTTTCATGACAACTGCACCATAATATTACATCCTCTGGACATGTTTGGTATGTACATATTCAGGAAAATTTAAGAAATTGAATGGAATATGTTTCATACCAAATAAAATTTAATAAAACATAGTTTCAGAAACTCAGGGGAAAATTGGCACAATGGAATGTCCTCTCTAGTAATCCTCTCCTTTTCCAAATTTCCTCACTAATTGTTTTACAACCGCCTCCAAATGGTGGGGGCCGGAATTCCAAATTCTATTCGGACAGGTGAATTTATGGCAATGCCGCCGCGATCAAACGCGGGATTTGGCCTAAAAGGAAGGGAGACAAAGCAATCGGGGAAGATCGTAACCGACTTCCCGCCGTGCACATATTCTGTGCTCGGTGCATAGACAGACATGGGAGATCGTAATCGACTCCCCACAGTGCACATACTCTGTGCTCTGTGTAGCCTATAGAGAGAAATGGAAGATCGTAACCGACTTCCCACAGTGCACATACTCTGTGTTCTGTGCATATAGCTATACAAGGAAGATCGTAATCGACTTCCCACACTGCGCATACTCTGTGTTTTGTGTGTAGCTAAACAGGCTTGGTAAGAATTTTTACTCTGTATTTATGTTTTAAACTTTAACTTACTATAATTTTAATTGACTGTTAATTTGAAGCTAATGACCTACCTGCCTGTTCAATAAATTCTTTTTATTTTTAACTTGCGTGGTCTTTGTGACTCTAATCACTTTTCTCTTCTTTTCAGCCGTAATTCCGTTTAAATACTCAGGGGGGCAATTCTGACTAGGACCTACTGATCAGGGGTCTAGTACAGTAAAAGTCTTTAGTGAGGTCTTCAAGTTAGATAGGCGACCACGATCTGCCCGCTAAGGGATTGGTGGTATTGGTTCTGGTGTTTTGGCTTAAGAGGACCCATGGGCGTTATACGCCGGTCCTTGTCAAATTCGCCTGAAGGAACCCGATAGATACGCACCGTCCTGGGCTCATAACTATCGATGCACTATCCATATAAGGAAGGCATGTATTATGGTGGTCCGCTTCCTACCCTCTGGGGGCTTCATCGAACTGAGATTTAACAATAGTGTTAAACCCGGGAGCATATATTGAGGAATGATGGCAAATGACAAGGTAGAGCCGAGTGTAACCACTCCAAATTCCACGTACAGTTAAAACCAAATTTTAAATTATAATTTAATATGGAGTCAGATTAATACGAGAATAAAACCTAGTAACCGTTACGATTTCTTGCTGTGGTCATGGATATATTTGATGTGTTGTTCCGCGCATTTGTGAATATTCTGATGCTCCCATTGGAATATTGACGGTCCGGTGACAGATCAGATATATCTCTGATGACAGCATAGCCCCGTTTGCGAACGGAGAGTAACCAGAATGCTACTGGTCCGTTTCAGGCCAGTTTTAAGCGGGATATGAAGCAACGCCTTCATATCTGACCCGTGGCAACGGAACCAGTGCATTCTTAATTATAATTGTGCCCTGTTCCTACGAACAGAGGAAAAATAACTAACTAACTAAAACATAACTAACATCTCCGGTTTGAATCACACCAGCCAAGGGAAGAACACGCGATGCCTTCCCCTCCAGCTACAAACCCTCATTGGTCTAGCTGTGAGGTGTTTACACTATTGTCACTTTTTTTTCACAACTAAACACTTGTCACTACATTACGGCGTGGTGTTGTTATTTCTTCCCCCATCCGCTCATCCTACACGTCCCATCTCCCGGTAATCCTATCCCTAAACCCGGACTACCGGGTCGTAACACACTGGATCGTGAACATGTAAAATCCATGGAGTCAAGCAAACTGGTGTTGTGCCGTTTTCCTTTATATTTTTTTTTTTGTTTTTTTGTGGCTGTTGTGTTATTTTATGGATGAACCAGCAGGTGGCAGTGCTGCTCTCCAGTCCTATGTGGACATTAACCATCGTTCTGAAGGTATAGTATATGAAGAACATGGTACATCTAATAAAGATGCATTCGTGCATTCGTGGGGGGGATGGGGAGGATGGGGGGGATGGGGGGGTTGGGGATTGACCCAGCACCATCCCCTCTTCATTGGAGGATCCCTTCATTATCATTCTGAAGTTAATAACAGACTTAATCAGCCAGATAGGCCTCAGTCCTGCCCTCCCCACTTTTTATTTATGTTTATTTAAAAATGTCCCCAACCACACAGCTCTGTGTGAAAAGCTCATACCAAACACGTCATCCTGCTAAAAAATAAAAAAAATTGAACGCAATATTCACACTTACTATGGTTTGTGTTCCATGGGGGTTTTAGAACGAGCACATAGCAACACGGGAGTAAACAACTTCTCCAAATTTATCCTGAGAAAAACACTGATGTTCTCCACTACTTTATGCCTTTCCGTGTTTGTGAAATGGATGTAATAATGATATAATATTAATACATTAATAATGTATTAGAATAATGTTCATTAGGTTTATTTTGTAGACTATGAGCTGTGTTAACCGGTGAGTGAGGGAGCAATAGCTTGCACCCTGTTCTGCATCATTATATTTCTTTCTATACTTCTTCTTCTATGTTAATACATGCTTTTGAACAAATCATTTTGCTTTATTTATTGATATCTTATAATCTGACAAGTAGTCCATCATACATGTAATTGGCTTTAGCAAAATACCTTAAGCCTTTTTTAGCTGTCTCTGTACATAAATGTTGAATAAGCTTCCCTGCTTTTAAATAAAAAAAAGCGGGATACTGGACTCTCACTGTTGTTTTTTGATATTTAATTTACACTTGGATAAGGGGCATTTTTTTTGCACCATCATTGTGGCAGGATATGTGTGGTGTTGCTCTCCAACGCATTTCACACCTCATGTTTGAATGTGGCCTGCCATTTTAGACTATGATTCACGTTATTTCCTTTTGTTGTTTACGCATAAATGTTTTTTTTTTTTCAGAAAGAGCTCAGTTATTGTAAATGCCCTAACAGATTATTTACAACTCCTGCAAGTGCTAGTCTTCTGTAAAAAGCAAAAAGCTACATTTGTCTCCCAATTTCTTGATTCTGTATAACATTACCTTCGTAGCAATGTACAAAGTTGCAGTGAAATCGTTGCAACTTCCGTGATATAAAGTGAGAAATTGTGTGTGGTGTGATAGCATTTACTAATTCAATTGTGAAATTCACACAAATCTGTGCCTAATCACACATTGCATACTGTATATTTGGAGGAACAAGAATGTACGTCTGGAAAAAATGTTTTGTGTTCATAACGAAACCCTTTCTAGTAATTTTTACGGAACCCTCTATGGTAGGTGTGAAAACACATCCAGATTGAACCATTTTGTTACAATAGAGAACCCTCGCACTAGGTGGGGTTCCGCTATGGAGATGCAGAGGAGCCCTTTGGAACCCTTTCTTCTGAGCATGTAAGTGAACTCATTCGACCTCATGCTGCCCATGCAGTGACTGCCATTGGGCTGTAGAGTGAAGTACAATACTTCACATGACATGTGATGAACCAAGTGTTGCCACATGAATTTCTATGATTTTATTTAAATGCTAAATCTGTTAAACAAATATATGTAACTGTAAATGAGCTTAGTCTTTGGTAATTATACTGCCACATGTGGTCAATGTTTACGCAACTAAGGGGGAATTTTAACTTCAAGAGCAAAGGGGGGATGATGATGCAACACAAGCAATGCAAGTGTGCACACTATACCATTTAAAGGAGCTGTGTGGTCTTCTGTATATTCCTTTACAAATGTTTAAAAGCCATATGTACAAGACTGAGTGTATGAGTGTGCAAGCCTGAGTGTATGAGTGTGCAAGACTGAGTGTATGAATGTGCAAGACTGAGTGTATAAGTGTGCAAGCCTGAGTGTATGAGTGTGCAAGACTGAGTGCATGAGTGTGCAAGACTGAGTGTATGAGTGTGCAAGACTGGGTGCATGAGTGTGCAAGACTGAGTGTATGAGTGTGCAAGACTGAGTGCATGAGTGTGCAAGACTGAGTGCATGAGTGTGCAAGACTGAGTGTATGAGTGTGCGAGACTGAGTGCATGAGTGTATTGGCCCTTCAGTATCAGCCGAACAGTAATTATCAATTATTCATGAAACACGAGAGAGTGAGAAAAGGGAACTGGCGTTGACTAGCCGTAGAGAGAGTTTTATTTTATTGTTTTTATCAATCTCTTTTTGCCGGGTTACAAAAAGCAGGAGAGTGCTTCAGTAATGGTGTCCTGAATTACACATTATTAGCGTGTCTAGTTAAAGGACTTTTATTTATGTTTATTTTTGTTTGTTTTTGGTTCTAACTAAAGTGGCCTGGGGCTGATTGGCTCAAAAATATCTTCCTCTGCTTGGTGCAGAAAGGAGCTTGACCTTCTTTACTTGTTTAAACTTGACCTTGAGTTTAGACAAGTATAGATGCAAGATTCGTAGCAGACGTTCATATGCCATTGACTCTACTATTATAGACTCTTCTCTACATTGCTGACAAATTATTCATCCAATTATTATAGCTAATTTTTTTAAATTTTTTTTTTTAAACTTTTGCTTTTGTGTCTGTGCCTGGCTGTCAGTTCACTTCCTGTGGCAGTGGTTTTGCTTCTAATTTTAGCTTTGTCTTTATACTTCATTATTTCTTTTCGCCATAGGAGGTCCGGGTTCTATTCAATGGAACATTCCACACTTGGTGGAGCTAAAGGCACTTTGTCGCGATGATGAATGTTGTGTTGGAGATGAAATCACCCTCATGGCCCCATGAAGTTAAAAATTAAAAATTTCAAGCAGCAACTATGAACCTAAAAAGAAATACAATTACAAGTACAATAAGGAAATACAATTACTGAAGGAAGGGTAATACACATATTTAGAAATTAAACTTTGCTTTTGAAATCAAATGATGACAAGCAGGCTCTTTCTAACTGGACTTGAGTTTTTTTGTTTGCTTTACTGAGTGACAAAAGGAAGCGACTATCCCACAATTGGTGGCTAAGGTTAGCTTCTTTCTGTGACGTATAAATATATATACATATATCTCTTACAGGGTGAAATCATATTACTGCACCCACCTCCTTGCTGAGAGGAAGCATGATATGGAGTTTCACTCTGCTTTGCTCATAAGCAATAATCCCTGACACCATCAGATGCACCCTTCAATATTAAACAATGATTCATCATTTTACCATTGGTTGCTGGATTCTGTTGTTTCTTACACCAGGATATACTCCTGTTTTTGCAAACGGTAAGTTAACATCTGACAATCGAAAGGGTTACATGGCAGGGCTGTTTCAGAGTAACGGTCATCACTGGCGAAAAGCTTTCGGGTGTAGAAGTGCATAACATTTCCATCTGATTTCAAGAATTGGTTGGTTGTGTATTTGGCCGAATTATTTGTGAATGCATGGAAACCATTTTAATGTTTGTTCTGCTAGATAAAGTCATCCCAGTACCGCGTGGATTGGATGCCACGTTACGGTGCAGATCAGAGACAGGTCGTCCTCCGAAGTGGAAATGGGACTCCAATCAGACATCAAGTAACATCAAGACATTAGTGGTCGACAGCACTGCATATCTGCTGGTGGAAAACTTCCGGAAGGTGAATGAAGGCAATTACCACTGTGTCAATGGAACAGGGATAACTTCTGCAGTGAAACTGGAAATACAGCGGGGTAAATACAGTATTGAATTACATATTACAGATTGAAATATTACCATATTGAATTAAATATTACAAATTACATATACTGAGCTGAAAACTAGTTAAATAATCATTTCAATTTTATAAATTATATAAGCGGAAACATATGCAACTTTGTTTGAATATAATTTTGACTGTAATTATATGCACATACATACTTTACATACATACATATCAAGCTAATGTATTATTTTTTCCCAGGTGTAAAGGATACCATGCCTGTGTACAGAATCAGCAGGACCGGCTCGTTGCATCTCTTTTGTGAACCTAAATTAGGAGCAACGCTTCAGGGCTTATGGAGCTGGAGACAGACTGGGTCTGAAGGAGACTGCAAACGGTCTGGCTCAGGCCTGGAGCACTTTGGAAATCGGTCTGAAGTAAAGAGTGGGTCCGACCACAAATTTTCACTGAGCATCTCCCCTCTGCTCTGGAATGACTCTGGACAATACCGATGCACTCTTTGTGATGGCGAAAAACCTCACAAGCAATGCACTTATGAAATAATTACAGTGAAAGGTAATGTCAGCCACTATACATTCCCCACTATTCTTATTTCAGAAGTGCAAAAATGCTTTTTACAAAAAAGTAGTAAGATGGAGTGAAATTTCATCTTTTAGCAAATCCTCTGCAGCAGATCTACTCAGCCCTGAGCTCTCATGTTTGGCTACATTTCAGTAAGGAACGGTGACAGAAAATGTGTTTGCGTGTTAAAAATGGAATGTAATTTTTGTGGGAATTTAAATCGTATTAGAATTCCAAACTGTGTTTGGACCAGGGCTGCCCAACCCTGTTCCTGGAGATCTACCGTCCTATAGGTTTTCATTTCAAACTTAATTTGGCACACTTGACTCTACTAATTAACAGCTCAATGAGATCTCTAGCCGTTGAATGAAGTGTGCTTTGTTAGGGTTGGAGTGAAGAGGTACAAGACCGTAGATCTACAAACCTACAGGATGGGAGAGCAGGGTTGGGCAGCCGTGGTTCAGACTATTGCACTGGTACTAGTATTAGCACATGTAATAATGTATGGGACTTGATGCATGTAACTGATGCAAATGACTAAGGAGAGTGTAATATACTCCATAAACAATGTTTTCTCATCCACATGCAACACATACTATCTATGGTATGTGACCATCTACAATGTATTATGAATTAGGAAGAATTTTTTCACACAAAGAACATGTGGAATAACCAACAAGGTCATGTAGTAGAGGCAGAAACTCTGGAGATTTTCAAGACCAAGCTTGATACAGTGTTAGACACTGTCTAGTCTGTGGGTAATCAGAGCACTAATTTAGTCCGGCAAATGGCGAGCATTGTTGGGCTGAATGGCCTGTTCTTGTCGTTGTGTAGTGTTGTGTTATGCTACATTATGTTATGTTATGTATAAGTCACGGCATTGTGTGTGTCTGCCCCTGCAGTGTACTCCAAGCCCGTGGAGCTGACTGAGGGAGAGGATGGCTCCCTGGTCTGTGCCGTTTCACGTGTGACAAAGTCCACCAGACTGCTGTGGATCGACACACAGAGTCACCGAACGTTCTCCAGCCCCAAGGCACAGGAGCCCGCGGGCGAGTTCCGGCTCGTGGTGAGGAACGTCACGCTGGCGCAGAACGCTTGGGCGTGCGCCGTGTTCCACCAGGACCGGCTCCGAGCACTGGTCCCGTTCACTCTGACTGTGAAGAGCCGAGCCACACAGCCCCCCAAGCCCTCTGCTGGAGGGGACAGACCGGGCCATGACCCTAAATCACAAAATCACTCCGGTAAAAACTGCGTGTGCGTGTGCGTGTGCTGCTGTGTGTGTGTGTATGCGTGCGTATGCGTGCATGCATTTGTGTATGTATGCATGTAAACATACAGTATGAATGCACGTATATATTTATTGTATGTATGCATGCATGTATTCATGTATGCATATTTGTAAGTACATATTGTTGATAAATCCAAAATACTGGTCCGTGTAAATAATCTTCGTATTGCCGAAGAGACAAACATAATGTTTGTAACAGAAGGTGTCCCAGGTACCAGATATCTGAGCGCTCCAGTGCTCTCTTTCTTCTTAGTGATGTTTCAAACAGTTGATTTTGGTTAGCCTAAGATATGTCTCTGTTTTTTAAAAATTATTTCTCAGCCTCATAATGGCTTCCTCTGTACAAAAATACCCTTAAATACAAGCTTAGAATGTGCACTTTAACCACATATGAACTGTTTGATAACACAAAATTGGAGTACACAGCCAAAAGCCTATGTGTGTGTGTGCGTGTACAACTATCTATCTGGTACTCATTAATAGTTGTTTATTTATGTATTTTTCATAGAAATTAGTCTAATTTATCTGTCACTGGTCTGCCTCTGTGGTCTTCTTCTCATAAGCGTGGGAACAGCTTTCATAATCCACTGCTGTCGGAGACATCAAGGTAAGGAAAACAAAGCACTATATAAATGTATAAAAACATAAAAAGATAAAAGAGAAACATATTGAGAATGGCTGAAACATTGTTCATTGGATTCTTGGTATTTTGCCTCTTATTTGTTTCACTCAGTGATATGTACAGAAGCGCTGTGGTTTCAGCCGGAAACTTTATTTTAATTGTGTTTTCTGTCTGTTTCTCTGTACACCCAATCCAACCGCCCCCTGCCACACCCCTCCCCACCCAACCCTCCGCCAAAGGTGATGAACAGACCCCAGATGACGCCAATTATAATGCAGTGCATTTTAAAATGAAAAAAGGTAGTATTACCCTGCATGAATCGTCCATTGTGTTTCTGCATCAGATCGCTTAAGACGCTTAAGGCATGCGTCTCCCAGCTCGCACATTAGCCTGACCGCGCTAACCACACTGCCCGCTGGGTGAAAACGTTCACATGTATTTTTATATCCTCCATTTAGCTGCTCCATCCTCTGATTTCTGCTTTCTTTCAACAGCAGCTGACTCCAGTACATCAGCCGCACTTGATGTAAGCATTTATTTAATTTATGTATTCGTTTATTTAAAACAAAAGCACACATTTTCCTGAAACTTTTCATGCTCTTGAAAAATATGCAATGCAATATCTACAGCTGCAAGCCTTTTAAAATGTTCTCTCATTTAGACTGACAATCTGACTCCTGAAGAGGACTCGTGATATATGCAGATGTGGCCCTGGCAACCGGGATTAGACGATGATTCATTCATTTTAATTTTACTGCAGACATAATTCGTTTAAGTCTTTTTTTTAGGTTCTGACAAAACATACATCTGCATATGAGAAGTCTTTCTGGGATTTCCTTTACAGATTTCTGGAAAGAAAATGTAGTTGTTGGCAATGCAAACTTCTGCTAATGTTAAAATTTGAAATGGGGAACTGGTTATATATTTAGTTTTAGCTACTGTGAAAAAATGAAATAAAATGGAACTCAAATTCACTTTGGAGTAGCACCAGTAATACTAGTTTTTCATTAAATGGTTAATTTTCGCTCGCTGAATGCAGGACATGCATTGCTGATGCTCTTATTATAATGGGTCATTTAATTGCTTAATTACTATTCTTTGAAAGTCTTTTTCATCTATTGTCTATTTAATATTATTTTGTTAATAAAGAAATCAAAATGCACATATGTTTTGTGAATTCTGTATGCATTCCTCAAAACCTTTTAAAAAAAAATACAATTAAGCTGATTTTGAATGTCACGCACAGAGTGTTAAGTTCTTTGGGAAAGACTAGAAAATGTGGGGAAAGAACAGAAAATGTGGTATTACCACTGGTGCAAGTGGGATAATGGCGCCCCTCGTGTCATTATAAGAAATTACTTCTATGATTATAAAAATCTGGAATTTTGAGAGGAAACATGAAGAGATTTCAAAGATAAAGGGATGTACACAAGTAAACTGAAGCAAACACTTTTTATGGCATGTGCTGTATAATTTATTATAAATATGGCCACATGCAATATTAACATTAAGGTTCTGCAAGATTCCTAACTTTGCAGTGAAATACTGAAAAATAAACTGTAAACCACTGGCCATTCCTCAGCTAGATTAAACACACATCCTGTAAACAGAATATCTGTGTGTTTTAATGTGTATTTTTAATTATTTAAAAAAAAATTTTATTATCAATTATGTCTCTCACGGCCTGCAGGAACTGGCGCGGTGGGCTGTGTGTGGGAAATTGTGGTCACTCACTCACTCACTCATGGACAACCTTTGAGGGACGTTTTGTGGGACGCATGCGCATGTGGTGCTTCGTTCAGTAGGACGCATGCGCATGTGGTGCTTCGTTCAGTAGGATGCATGCGCTGGTGGTGCCAGCTAAAATGTGTCTGCGGAAGTGAGTTGCGCCATTGGTCTGGACAGTTCCGTGCTTGTTTCAGATAAGGTTATTTATCGTGGCTTTTATAGCTTAAATTTCATTCAAGCATGTAGGCTGCCCATTTATGCTGATACATTCACAGAAGAAATTCACTTTAAACAGCTCATATAAAACCCAACAGTACAGACTCGCCTAACAATTAAACCCACCAACTTCCAGTTTCAAGCCCATGTCTACAAAAAACACAAGAACCTTGCGTAACCTCACTGAGGTCATTAGGCCTACTGCTAATCTCACTCTCAATAGAATTGATTAGCTGTATCTAACCTGCCATTATTTGTACTGAATATTTGAAACTGGACATCTGTTTGATGTGTGTCTGATGATTTGCTAATAATGTCATGAGACTTGGACCTGGAGAAAAAAATACTCTACATGTTTCATGTATTTCAATGAGCAAACGCCATCATTAAAATTACACAAGTCATTGGTCATACCGCACTGTGTGTGTGTGCCTGTGTGAGTGTGCATGAACGTGCATGTGTGTGTGTGCGCGTGTGTGTGTGTGTGTGAAACTACATGTTTCATGTATTTCAATGAGCAAACGCCATCATTTTTGTAAAATTACATTTAATTTATTAATCATACCCCACTGTGTGTGCACGTGTTCACGTGTGTGTGTGTGAGTATGTGTGGCTGCATGTGAGGTTGTGTGTGTGTGCCCATGTGTGCATGTGTGTGTGTGCACATGCATGCGTGTGTGTGTGTGACTGAGTGTGTGCATGTGTGTGTGTGAGAGTGTGTGTGTATGTGTGTGTGTGTGTTTGTGTGCGTGGACCTGGACCTGGAGAAAATAATACTTTACGTTTCATGTATTTCAGTGAGCAAACGCCATCATTAAAATTACACAAGTCATTTATTGGTCATGCCACACACTGTGTGTGCGCGTGTGTGAACATGCGTGTATGTGTGTGTGTGTGTGTGTGAGAGAGTGTGACTGTGTGTGAGTGTGTGTCCGTGTGTGTGAGCGAGTGTGACTGTGTGTGTATGTGAGTGCGTGTGTGCGCGTGTGAGTGTGTGTCCGTGTGTGTGAGAGAGTGTGACTGTGTGTGTATGTGAGTGCGTGCGCGCATGTGCGTGTGTCCGTGTGTGTGAGAGAGTGTGACTGTGTGTGTATGTGAGTGCGTGTGTGCACGTGTGAGTGTGTGTCCGTGTGTGCTCCCCCACCCCTCCCCAAAAGGTGATGAACAGACCCCAGATGACGATGATGCTATCAATTATGCTGCAGTGCATTTTAAAAGGAAAACAGGTAGTATTATCCTGCACGAATCGTCCATTGCGTTTCTGCATCAGATTGCTTAAGACGCTTAAGGCATCAGTGTTGTGCATGAACGCGCTAAAAGAGCGGCGTTCATTGAACGTGCTCTCATTACTGTGGAACGGTGAACTGAACGTATCCTTTTGCAACTAATGACGTGAACGTGAGCGTCGTTAACTCTCGCAAGAGTTAACTACGCTCTCGCGAGAGTTAACGACGCTCACGCACTGCTTACCATAGACAAATATACATATGTTCATAAAAGTCTTTCAAATATTCATATGAACTGGCTTCAGCAGTACTTGTAACTACGTTGCTAAAATTAGAGCCGGTTTCACTAGCCATGCTGGCATGCCGGTTGCCGTAAATCCTCATCGGATGCCGTAAGCAGCATAGACATACATTTCTCATAGAAAACGTAATTTGTCCACCTTTCACTTCACAACAGTGGTGATAAAACTAACAAGAAGTAAGCACTGTTACGTTCCACACAGTGTGTTAGCCTTTACTGATCCCGGTATGAGGTTCATATGATATAGCTAGCATAAGCCAATAGCACTAACCCATAAAATGTACATTTTAATGATACTTGGTCAGTCGAACAATAAAAATGAAAGCATTCTATTACGGTCAACGGCACCGGAAATTTCTGTTGCACCTTCAATAAATGCCAAAAGTCCCACTATAGGATTGATCCTATATAGCACATATATATATACATATCACATATATAGCACATCTTTCAGCTAGCGGCTATAATTAAGCCAGTGGTGAGCCTGTACCAGCTCGCTTGGAAGCATATGAATCTATTTTATGTTTTTGAACTTCCGCATAATTTGGTTCATGCAGGCTAAATAAAATTTCCATTGCATCTACAGTATACCTTTACTGCACCTCTTTTTTCACTTTCTGCATAATATGACATTGTTTAAGTGATAAAACATATACTCACATTGTTGTTTCTTGGCTTTTAAAAGTAGTCTTGATTCCATCGTAGTACACAGTAATTCATTTAGTTTGGGAAGTGGGCAGTGACAATGATTGGGGGCTCGGGGTGGGGGTAGGAGGAGGTTCTACTGAAAAAGAATAGAATAGAATTTTTAAGAAAAGGAAGAAATTAACGTGAACTAGTTCATTTTTTGATACTATGAACTTAGTTCAAAATTCAAAATCTTGAACTACGAACGTGATCTAGTTCATTTTAATCTATGCGAACTGAACTTCGATCTTGCTCTTGTGAACTGTGAACTTGCACAACACTGTAGTGTAAAGCATGCATCTCCCAGCTCGCGCATTAGCCTGACCACGCTAACCACACTGCCGGCGGCCTGAAAACGTTCACATGTATTTTTCCATCCTCTGTTTTGCTTCTCCATCCTCTGACTTCTGCTTTCTTTCAGCGGCAGCTCACTCCAGTACATCAGCCGCACTTGCTGTAAGCATTTATTTATTTTATTTATGTATTATTCGTTTATTTAAAACAAATGCACACATATTCCTGAAACCATTGGCTAATTTGTAATACAAGTTTTATAAAGTGTGTTTTTATTTAGAATGACAACCTGGCTACTGAAGTGATATATTCATCGGTGGCCGTGGAAACTGGAATTGGAAGAAAATGAATGATTTTTCATTTTACTGCAGATTTGTTCAAGTGTTTAAATTTAGTTTTGACTTTTTAATATGTTCTGACAGAACGTGTTCATTTGCTCATGAGAAGTAAGTCTTTCAGGGAATTTTTTAAAAGATTTCTTGAAGAAAATATAGTTGTGAGAAATGCAAGTATCTGCTTATGTTAAAATTTGCTATTTTAATTAAATAGGGAAGTGGCTAAATTTACCCAGGCAGAGTAGCACCACTTGTTTTTCATTTACGGACTCAAATACTGCTTTTCGCCAGCTGAATGCAGAAAATGCATCACTGATGCTCTTGCATTCACTTTTTATGATAGGCCATTTCATTGCTTAATTACTTTTCTTTTGAAATCGTTTTCATCTAATGTCTATTAAATAATTTTATGTTAATAAATAAATCAAAATGCTCATATGTTTTGTGAATTCTTTATGCATTCTACAATTTTTTATAAACGAATAAGTTTTTAAAGTTAATTTTGAACGTAATTCACAGAGTGCGTGAAGTTCTTTGGGAGAGAATAGAAAATGCGGTATTACCACTGGAGTGAGATAATGGCGCCCCCTCGTGTCATTATAAGAAATTACTTCTATGCTATTAAAAATCCTGAATTTTGAGAGGAAACAAGAAGAGATTTCAAAGATAAAGGGATGTACACAAGTAAACTGAAGCAAACACTTTTCATGTCATGTGCTGTATAATTTATTATAAATATATGGCCACATGCAAGTTTAACATTAACATTAAGGTTCTGCAAGATCCCTAACTTTGCAGTGAAATACTGAAAAATAAACATACTGTAATCCACTGGCCATTCCTCGCCCAGATTTAAACACATATCCTGTAAACAGCATATCTATGTGTTTTAATGTGATAATTTATATATTTACTTGAATTTTATTATCAGTTATGTCTTTTTTCAGATAAGGTTATCTATCTTGGCTTTTATTGCTTAAGTTTCATTCACATTTGTAGGCTGCCCATTTATGCTGATACATTCACAGAAGAAATTCACTTTAAACAGCTCATATAAAACAGTACAGACTTGCCTAACAATTAAACCCACCAACTTCCAGTTTCAAGCCCATGTCTACAACAAACACAAGAAGCTTATGTAACCTCACTGAGGTCATTAGGCCTACTGCTAATCTCACTCTCAATAGAATTGATTAGCAGTATCTAACATGCCATTATTTGTACTGAATATTTGAGGCTGGACATCTGTTTGTTGTTTGTCTGATGAGTTGCTAACAATGTCATAAGACTTGGACCTGGAGAAAATAATACTTTACTCTACATGTTTCATGTATTTCAATGAGCAAACGCCATCATTAAAATTACACTTAAGTCATTTATTGGTCATACCGCACTGTGTGTGTATGCCCGTGTGTGTGTGCATGTGTGAATATGCGTGTATATGTGTGTGTGTTTGAGTGTGTGTGTGCGTGTGTCCGTGTGTGCATATGTGTGTGTGCACGTACCTGCGTGTGTGTTCAAGTGTGTGTGTGTGACTGATTGTATGTGTCTGTGTGTGTGAGAGTGTGAGTGTGAGTGTGTGTGTGTGCGTGTGCGTGTGTGCATGTGTGTGAGTGTGTGAGTACATGTGTGTCCATATGTGTGTGTGTGTGCGTGTGCTTGTGTGTGTGTGTGTGTGTGTGTGTGGGTGCGTGTGCTTGTGTGTGTGTGTGTGTGTGGGTGGCTCTTGCCACAGGGTGTCTGTGAAGCGCCTAGTGCAGTAGTGTAGCGTAGAAGTGCTTGTAGTTAGTGCCGCTTTCCGCTTGTTACTCTCCAGGAGCACAGGGTATATGGTCGCTAACAGATCTTGCTTGGGGATTTTAACGCCCAAGTGGGACAGAACAACAGGATATGGAGTGGAGTGCTCGGCAGACATGGTATTGGCCAGGCCAATGCAAATGGCATGAGATTACTTACACTCTGCTGTGAGCACAACCTGACCATAACCAACACCATCTTCCAGCAGAAGACTAAATATAAGACATCATGGATGCACCCTCGCTCCAAACACTGGCACCTGATTGACTATGTCATAGTGAGACGCAATGACATCAGAGATGTTCTCATCACTCATGCTATGAAAGGTGCAGAATGCTGGACGGACTACCGTATGATTGTAACCCCAGGCAGGTTAGAATGCACCCCCCTGGGAAACATTGATACAAGAAATGAGTTCCGTCGCTCCCTGGCTGAGAAACTAAGGGAGATGGAGTTGTCCTTGAGTTCAGAGAACACCATGGTCCAGAAGTGGACCTCTATCAGCTCGGCTCTCTATGAGGCAGCAACCCAAACCATCGGCTATAAGAGCAAGAACCACCAAGACTGGTTTGATGATAACTCTGATACCATCCATAACTTGCTGAAGAACATGCACAAAGCACACTGGGCAACCCTAAACAACCCCTCATCCAGCATCACCAGGCAGCAATGGCAGAGATCTCAACGGGAAGTGCAAAGGACTATTCGGACCGTACAGAACAAGTGGTGGGCAAAAAAGGCACAGGAAATCCAGTCATTTGCCGATAAAAATGACATGCACAATTTTTACAATGCTGTCAAAACCATCTATGGCCCAATAAATCGCTGCATCACTCCCCTGAAAACAGCAGATGGTCTAACAGTTTTGAAGGACCAGAAAAACATCCTGTTGAGGTGGGCTGAACATTTTGATACCCTTCTTAATCAGGCCTCTGATGCAGACCCCACCATTCTGGACGAACTGCCTAAACTTCCTCCAGCCAGCCCCCAACCTTCCTGGAGGTCCTATCAGCTATCCGTTCCCTCAGAAAACAACAAGTCCCCTGGTAATGACAAGATCCCTGCTGAGCTGCTAAAGCAGGGAGGGTACCTCTGTACAAGAACTCTATACCAATACATCACCAAGGCCTGGGCTGATGAGAACATCCCACAATAATGGAGAGATGCCAATATTGTCACCATTTACAAGAACAAGGGTGACAAGGCCGTCTGTGGCAACAGTAGGGGTATATCACTCCTTGCTGTTGCTGGTAAGGTCCTGGCTAAGGTGATGCTTCAGATGCTGATCAACAACATCACAGAGTCAATGCTGCCTGAAACACAGTGCGGGTTTAGGAAGAACAGGAGCACGGTCGACGTGATTTTCACAGCCCGGCAGCTTCAGGAAAAGTGCCGGGAACAACACGAGGACCTGTTTATGGCCTTTGTCGACCTCTCCAAAGCCTTTGACACTGTCCAGAGAGAACTTTTGTGGGACGTCCTCCTCAGGTTTGGCTGCCCTAACAAATTCGTCAACATCCTCCGCCAGTTTCACGATGGAATGACTGCTCGGGTGACCATAGGAGGACAAGAGTCTGCCCCTTTTCCTGTACATACAGGGGTCAGGCAGGGGTGTGTGCTAGCACCGGTGCTCTTTAACATCTTCCTCCTATGTGTCACCCAGCTTCTCCACAAGGAGACTGAGGACAGCAGCGGTGTGGCAGTGGAATTCAGGCTAGATGGCAACCTCTTCAATATTAGGAGGCTCCAAGCAACCACCAAAATGCATAGAGAAAGGGTCCTTGAGCTGCAGTATGCAGATGACTGCACTCTTGTGTCTCACACTCCACAAGACCTCCAGTCTGTCCTTGCGGCGGCAGTGAGAGCGTACAGCAGGACAGGACTGACCGTCAACACCACCAAAACGGAAGTTGTTTGCCAATGGAGTGCCACCATCCCACCCACACCACCAGCCTTCACTGTTGCTGATAAACAACTGTCAGTAGTTCCATCGTTCAGATATCTGGGGAGTATTCTCTCTGAAGACAGCAGCATTGACAATGAGGTCCAGAACCGAATTAAACAAGCATCAGCTGCCTTTGGGAGACTCGGAGACTCTGGCGCCGGGTCTTTCAAAACAAGAACCTACATCTCCGCACGAAGGTATGCGTCTACCAAGCCATCTGCATCACCACCCTCCTTTACAGCTGCGAAGCTTGAGTAACTTACAGCCGCCACGTCAAGTCCCCAGAGCACTTCCACATACACTGCCTTCAGCACATCCTGGGAATTACCTGGCGTGATCGTGTGCCTCACACTGAAATACTCACAAAGACCTGCGGAAGTATTGAGGCTATGATCACCCAGCACCAGCTACGATGGTTGGGGCATGTGGTAAGGATGTCCCCAAATCGGTTGCCTCGCAGAGTGCTATATGGCCAGCTACACCATGGACAACGCTCAGCAGGAGGGCAGAGGAAGCGCTACAACGACCAGCTGAAGACCGCGTTAAGGAAGTGCAAAATCAGACCCAAGAACCTGGAGGATGTTGCTGCTGACCGTAACAACTGGCGGCAGCTGTGCCTGGATGGGATCTGCATCCTGGAGGAGGAAAGGACAGCCAGGAGACAGCAAAGGAGACTCAGGAGGAACACACCCATGGTTGCTGCTACCACTACCACCACATATATATGCAATAGGACTTGTGGGTCCAGGATAGGACTATTCAGCCATCAAAGAGTTCACCGATAAAAGACAGAAGTGAACGTCATCATCGGATTCGATGGACAACCAAGAAGAAGGAAGAAGAAGAGTGTGCGTGTGTGTGTGTGCTTGTGCTTGTGTGTGTGTGTATGTGCGTGCTTGTGCTTGTGTGTGTGCATGTGCTTTTGTGTGTGTCCTTGTGCTTGTGTGTGTGTGTGTATGTGTGTGCGTGTGCTTGCGTGTGTGTGTATGTGTGTGCGTGTGCTTGTGTGTGTGCATGTGCTTGTGTGTGTGTGCTTGTGCTTGTGTGTGTGTGTGTATGTGTGTGCATGTGCTTGCGTGTGTGTGTGTATGTGCTTGTGTGTGTGTGTGTGTGTGTATGTGTGTGCGTGTGCTTGTGTGTGTGCTTGTGTGCGTGTGCTTATGCGTGTGCGTGTGTCTGTGTTTTGTCCAATATGAACCTCTCCTGCACTGCAAGGGACATTCAGTAAAAATAGAAATAATACTTTCAAAATATTTTCACTG
Source organism: Anguilla japonica (assembly GCA_025169545.1). NCBI lineage: Eukaryota > Metazoa > Chordata > Actinopteri > Anguilliformes > Anguillidae > Anguilla > Anguilla japonica. The sequence continues at coordinate 2,248,602 of CM045891.1, forward strand.
CAACATGTTTTTGCCATGCAAGACACGTATCTTATGTAAAAGAATTAAAACTTAATATACAAAATAATTACAAATATTAAAAATATTATATAATTTCATAATTAATAAACAATAATATCAATAATAATTAATCAATCAGTACTTCAAAACACACTTTGGTATTAAGTATTTTGGGTGGATTGTGGCAATTTTCCACTTTAGCAGAAAAAGAATTCAGCACAACGATCAGACGTAAAGCCTGGCGGTCGTATTACTTCTTGGTAAAGTTTTTCTATTTAGACCTGACCATGGGATGCTGATTTAAAATGGGAAATGTCATAAAATGTAAAAAATGGTGTTGTAGTTTTGTAAGCATGATAACTGGCGGCTATTTCTCTGGCTCTTGGTGGTCTTCTATATAGGTTTATATATTTTTCTGAACTAGGTGTATGAACAGTCTAAAAAGGGCTAAAATGTTTTTACGGGTACTTTCCAGCAAAATTCAGAATTTCAGATTTTGACCTGACCTGTTTGTCTTACCCTGGTGTTGTCCCGTTGTCGGCCACGCCGAGACTGGGATAGGTAAGAGAGAGGCCTCTGTACATGAACACGTAGGGTGGATATATATAAATGTCTAGACACACTAGAATAGGAGTGGTTTCCAACCCTTGTACGCGAAGGCCAGCCGTGTATAGGTGTAACGCGTGACATGGAATCCATGGTTCGAATCCACCCGTGGGCAAATAAATAATTGTTTATAATTGATTTGTTTTTCACAGAAGTGTCTCAGATATCACTTCTTCTTTTTTAGGTTTGATATTAACATGATATTTGTTCTCCACCTCCATTTTATTATGGAGAGGATCAGGAAATCTTTTCTGCCAAATCAATACATATAAAGTTATCAAAGTATTTACATCAGATCAATTATTGCAACAGTACAAATAGGATTACAACATTACATGTTACCATTCTTAATAAACACATAATCACAACAACAGCCAAGTATAAATGTAAAGCTATATTTTGTTCATAACAGTATTAGCAGGGTTGATATGCACAAGCATGAAATGGGATTGGGGCTGGGACTGGAGCAGGTGGATTTACCAAGGCTGCAAGGTGACAACTGGCACACATGCAGTCGGACTCCCTGCAGTCACATGCTGCCGCGGCTGCTGGGTCTCCTGAAGCTCCTCGGAGCTTGGGTGTTAAGAGAAGTACTGGCATTGGTCTGCTTTTGCCTAGTACTTCATGGGCCACTTCTGAAGCAGAAATTATATTTTTATATACAGTGAGCTCCATAACGTTAGGGACAAAGCCGTATTTTCTTTACTTGGTTCTGTACTTCATAATTTTAGATTTGTAATCAAACAGTTCACATGTGGTTAAAGTGCAGCTATCAGCTCTTGGCTCTTATAAAAGGTTATTTTAATACATTTTGATTTCACTCTCTAGAAATAACAGCGCTCTCTATACATACATACAACACCAATTCCAAAAAAGCTGAGACAGTATGGAAAATGCTAATAAAAACAAAAGGGAGTGATAATGTTAAATACTGTAAATTTTATTTACCGTGTACTATATTTAAAACACTACAACAGCACATTATTTGATGTTTTACCTTGTGAATTTAATTGTTTTTTGAAAATATACACTCATTTCAAATCTGTTGACTGCAACACGCTCCAAAAAAGTTGGGACAGTCGAGTGTTTACCACTGTGTAACATCACCATTTCTTTTAATAACGCTTATTAAATTTGGGCAATATTTTTCAAGTCAAAGCAAATTTAAAAAGTACTGCTTTCTGTTTTATTTGCATTTAATTTACCGTCTCGACTTTTTTAGAATTGGGGATGTACGTACATATTTTCAGGGTGCCATAATGTTCAGAACAAATGGTTTCACATGTGTTTCCAATTAGTCAGGTGTGTTCAATTGCTTCTTCAGTACAATTATAAGGTATGCCAATGGAAGGAAGCCATTATGAGGCTGGGATATATGAAAAAACAGTCAGAGACATAGGCCAAGCCTTAAGCTTACCAAAGTCAACCGCTTGGAACATCATTAAGAACGAGAGCACTGGTGAGCTCAGTAATCATAAAGGGCCTGGTAGGCCAAGGTGGACCAATACAGTTGATGACCAAATAATTCTCGCTATAATGAAATAACATTAACTCTAAAACAGAGACCTGGACAGTAAAATTTGGGGAGGGTTTATATTTTCATGGGAACTGTACATCATGATGCTGTATAAATGGTAGGTTCTTTATGCCCTTGACCTTATGTTTTGCCATTTTGATACACAACCTTGTGTAGCTCTATCACCCAGTATTATCAAATTCTCAACATGAAAATTATTATTGTTATTATAATGATTTTCCACTGATCTCCCTTTTTTGTGTGCTGTCAATCCAGGGGATGGGGTGGGAGGGGTAGTTAATATGAATTGCATTACACAAATTCTGTATTGTCTGAAGGTGGAGGCAGCAATATTTGTCCTGTGTCCTGTTCTATATTGAATAGTTAAACTGACTAATAATAATAATAATAATAATAATAATAATAATAATAATAATAATAATAATAATGGTAAGTATAGAAACATATAGATAGGAAAGCATTTGTTAAGATGGCTGAATGACAGTACTGACAATGAACAATTAGAGATGGTATTACTTATTGCCTTGACAGCAATAGTGTAATAAGTAATAATAATTTTTAAAAAATGTATGTCTAGACCGTGATGTGTTACACAAGGCGCATGTAAAGGGGGCAATACCAATAATGATGATGATACCAGCAATAATATAGTTAGGGGGAAATGAAACATATTGTAAACTAAACCCTAATATGATTGCAGGGCCATGTTAATAAAAGCTGATGTATTGAGACACAAACGTGCACATATACGCATGTCCCATTTACCTGCAATATTCTCACTTAAAAGTGTTATTATGTACGGACAAGCCAACAAACGGGACGTGAAAACCAATAATGAAGTCAAATAGGAAAAATGAAACTACTGATCTATTAGCTGAAATAATGACAGAATACCTGGATGACATCAATATAAAACAGAAACCTGTTTGTAATAAAATTATTAAGACTTACCGAACCGTAGGTACCACAAAATAACCGCAAAATGCCTCGCGTGTATTTAATATTTGAATTTATTTGTTTATACGCTGTCATTCATTCATTCGGGACGGAACAGCGCCACGACAGCGTGTGGCCAAAAGGATATTACACCCGCAACGTTAAGAACTACCGTTGAGAATGAATGGGGAAAGTTAAGGGCAGAGACGAAAATGTCGTTCCTTCATCCGGGACGGAACAGCGCCGCGAAATCAACGTGCGGCAGAAAATATATTACATCCGTAGTGTTAAGGACTACCGTTGAGAATGAACGGGAAAAGTTAAGGGAAGTTGAGCTTAACTATTCACGGGTCCCGCCTTCATTGGTTAGCTAGAGTAGGTAGTTAGGCTTTTGTTTAGTATTTCTAGTTTATGTATTTTATCATGTTGGTTGTTTTATTCTGTGTGCTACTGTTGTCATTGTTGCTGTTTTGTATGCTGTTTTATACTGCTTTGGCCCTGTCTTGGCTGGGTCTCACTTGTAAAAGAGGTTTTAATCTCAATGTGACTTCCTAGTCAAATAAAGGTATATTATTTCTAGGTAGACAGTCTTCTCCTGCTTTTTGTTAAAGCTAGCTTTGTTTGGTTTTGTTACTTTCTTTCCTTTGGCAACACTCGTGGTTCCAGTCCTCGGTTGTGTGTACAGTCTGTATATATTGGTTTCTTTTGTAAACAGCACCTATTTCACTATTGTCACTTTTTTTTCACAACTAAACACTTGTCACTACATTACGGCGTAGTTTTGTTATTTCTTCCCCCATCCGCTCATCCTGCACTTTTCACTTCCCGGTAATCCGATCCCTAAAATACCCCTGGAGCCCCGGACTACCGGGTCGTAACACACTGGATCGTGAACATGTAAAACCCATGGAGTCAAGCAAACTGGTGTTGTGCCATTTTCCTTTATATTTTTTTTTTGTTTTTTTGTGGCTGTTGTGTTATTTTATGGATGAACCAGCAGGTGGCAGTGCTGCTCTCCAGTCCTATGTGGACATTAACCATCGTTCTGAAGGTATAGTATATGAAGAACATGGTACATCTAATAAAGATGCATTCGTGCATTCGTGGGGGGGATGGGGAGGATGGGGGGGATGGGGGGGGATGGGGGGGTTGGGGATTGACCCAGCACCATCCCCTCTTCATTGGAGGATCCCTTCATTATCATTCTGAAGTTAATAACAGACTTAATCAGCCAGATAGGCCTCAGTCCTGCCCTCCCCACTTTTTATTTATGTTTATTTAAAAATGTCCCCAACCACACAGCTCTGTGTGAAAAGCTCATACCAAACACGTCATCCTGCTAAAAAATAAAAAAAATTGAACGCAATATTCACACTTACTATGGTTTGTGTTCCATGGGGGTTTTAGAACGAGCACATAGCAACACGGGAGTAAACAACTTCTCCAAATTTATCCTGAGAAAAACACTGATGTTCTCCACTACTTTATGCCTTTCCGTGTTTGTGAAATGGATGTAATAATGATATAATATTAATACATTAATAATGTATTAGAATAATGTTCATTAGGTTTATTTTGTAGACTATGAGCTGTGTTAACCGGTGAGTGAGGGAGCAATAGCTTGCACCCTGTTCTGCATCATTATATTTCTTTCTATACTTCTTCTTCTATGTTAATACATGCTTTTGAACAAATCATTTTGCTTTATTTATTGATATCTTATAATCTGACAAGTAGTCCATCATACATGTAATTGGCTTTAGCAAAATACCTTAAGCCTTTTTTAGCTGTCTCTGTACATAAATGTTGAATAAGCTTCCCTGCTTTTAAATAAAAAAAAGCGGGATACTGGACTCTCACAGTTGTTTTTTGATATTTAATTTACACTTGGATAAGGGGCATTTTTTTTGCACCATCATTGTGGCAGGATATGTGTGCTGTTGCTCTCCAACGCATTTCACACCTCATGTTTGAATGTGGCCTGCCATTTTAGACTATGATTCACGTTATTTCCTTTTGTTGTTTACGCATAAATGTTTTTTTTTTCAGAAAGAGCTCAGTTATTGTAAATGCCCTAACAGATTATTTACAACTCCTGCAAGTGCTAGTCTTCTGTAAAAAGCAAAAAGCTACATTTGTCTCCCAATTTCTTGATTCTGTATAACATTACCTTCGTAGCAATGTACAAAGTTGCAGTGAAATCGTTGCAACTTCCGTGATATAAAGTGAGAAATTGTGTGTGGTGTGATAGCATTTACTAATTCAATTGTGAAATTCACACAAATCTGTGCCTAATCACACAGTGCATACTGTATATTTGGAGGAACAAGAATGTACGTCTGGAAAAAATGTTTTGTGTTCATAACGAAACCCTTTCTAGTAATTTTTACGGAACCCTCTATGGTAGGTGTGAAAACACATCCAGATTGAACCATTTTATTACAATAGAGAACCCTCGCACTAGGTGGGGTTCCGCTATGGAGACGCAGAGGAGCCCTTTGGAACCCTTTCTTCTGAGCATGTAAGTGAACTCATTCGACCTCATGCTGCCCATGCAGTGACTGCCATTGGGCTGTAGAGTGAAGTACAATACTTCACATGACATGTGATGAACCAAGTGTTGCCACATGAATTTCTATGATTTTATTTAAATGCTAAATCTGTTAAACAAATATATGTAACTGTAAATGAGCTTAGTCTTTGGTAATTATACTGGCACATGTGGTCAATGTTTACGCAACTAAGGGGGAATTTTAACTTCAAGAGCAAAGGGGGGATGATGATGCAACACAAGCAATGCAAGTGTGCACACTATACCATTTAAAGGAGCTGTGTGGTCTTCTGTATATTCCTTTACAAATGTTTAAAAGCCATATGTACAAGACTGAGTGTATGAGTGTGCAAGCCTGAGTGTATGAGTGTGCAAGACTGAGTGTATGAATGTGCAAGACTGAGTGTATAAGTGTGCAAGCCTGAGTGTATGAGTGTGCAAGACTGAGTGCATGAGTGTGCAAGACTGAGTGCATGAGTGTGCAAGACTGAGTGCATGAGTGTGCAAGACTGAGTGTATGAGTGTGCGAGACTGAGTGCATGAGTGTATTGGCCCACAGTATCAGCTGAACAGTAATTATCAATTATTCATGAAACACGAGAGAGTGAGAAAAGGGAACTGGCGTTGACTAGCCGTAGAGAGAGTTTTATTTTATTGTTTTTATCAATCTCTTTTTGCCGGGTTACAAAAAGCAGGAGCGTGTCTCCAGTCACGGTGTCCTGAATTACACATTATTAGTGTGTCTAGTTAAACGTCTTTTATTTATGTTTATTTTTGTTTGTTTTTGGTTCTAACTAAAGTGGCCTGGGGCAGATTGGCTCAAAAATATCTTCCTCTGCTTGGTGCAGAAAGGAGCTTGACCTTCTTTACTTGTTTAAACTTGACCTTGAGTTTAGACAAGTATAGATGCAAGACTCGTAGCAGACGTTCATATGCCATTGACTCTACTATTATAGACTCTTCTCTACATTGCTGACAAATTATTCATCCAATTATTATAGCTATTTTTTTTTTTTTTTTTTTTTTTTAAACTTTTGCTTTTGTGTCTGTGCCTGGCTGTCAGTTCACTTCCTGTGGCAGTGGTTTTGCTTCTAATTTTAGCTTTGTCTTTATACTTCATTATTTCTTTTCGCCATAGGAGGTCCGGGTTCTATTCAATGGAACATTCCACACTTGGTGGAGCTAAAGGCACTTTGTCGCGATGATGAATGTTGTGTTGGAGATGAAATCACCCTCATGGCCCCATGAAGTTAAAAATTAAAAATTTCAAGCAGCAACTATGAACCTAAAAAAAAATACAATTACAAGTACAATAAGGAAATACAATTACTGAAGGAAGGGTAATACACATATTTAGAAATTAAACTTTGCTTTTGAAATCAAATGATGACAAGCAGGCTCTTTCTAACTGGACTTGAGTTTTTTTGTTTGCTTTACTGAGTGACAAAAGGAAGCGACTATCCCACAATTGGTGGCTAAGGTTAGCTTCTTTCTGTGACGTATAAATATATATACATATATCTCTTACAGGGTGAAATCATATTACTGCACCCACTTCCTTGCTGAGAGGAAGCATGATATGGAGATCCACTCTGCTTTGCTCATAAGCAATAATCCCTGACACCATCAGATGCACCCTTCAATATTAAACAATGATTCATCATTTTACCATTGGTTGCTGGATTCTGTTGTTTCTTACACCAGGATATACTCCTGTTTTTGCAAAAGGTAAGTTAACATCTGACAATCGAAAGGGTTACATAGCAGGGTTGTTTCAGAGTAACGGTTTTCTCTTGCGAAAAGCTTTCGGGTGTAGAAGTGCATAATATTTCCATCTGATTTCAAGAATTGGTTGGTTGTGCATTTGGCTGAATTATTTGTGAATGCATGGAAACCATTTTAATGTTTGTTCTGCTAGGTAAAGTCAAGGTACTGCGTGGATTGGATGCCGCGTTACATTGCAGATCAGAGACAAGTCTTCCTCCGAAGTGGAAATGGGTCACCAAGCAGACATCAAGTAACATCAAGACATTAGTGGTCAACAGCACCGCATATCTGCTGGTGGAAAACTTCCAGGAGATGAATGAAGGCCGTTACTACTGTATCAATGGAACAGAAAAAAACAAATCTGAAGTGAAACTGGAAATACAGCTGGGTAAATTCAGTATTGAATTACATATTACAGATTGAAATATTACCATATTGAATTCAATATTACAAATTACGTGAGCTGAAAACTAGTTAAATAATAATTTCAATTTTATAAATTATATAAGCGGAAACATATGCAACTTTGTTTGAATATAATTTTGACTGTAATTATATGCACATACATACTTTACATACATATATACATATCAAGCGAATGTATTATTTTTTCCCAGGTGTAAAGGATAGCGCGCCTGTGTACAGAATCAGCAGGACCAGCTCTATGCATCTCTTTTGTGAACCTCTAACAGCAACAACGCTTCAGGGCTTATGGAGCTGGAGCCAGACTGGGTCTGAAGGAGACTGCAAACGGTCTGGCTCAGGCCTGGAGCACTTTGGAAATCGCGCTGAAGTAAAGAATGAGTCCAAAAACAAATTTTCACTGAGCATCTCCCCTCTGCTCTGGAATGACTCTGGACAATATCGATGCACTCTTTGTGATGGCGACAAACTTCACAAGCAATGCACTTATGAAATAATTACAGTGAAAGGTAATGTCAGCCATTATACATTCCCCACTATTATTCTTATTTCAGAACTGCAAAAATGCTTTTTACAGAAAAGTAGTAAGATGGAGTGAAATTTAATCTTTTAGCAAATCCTTTGCAGCAGGCCTACTCAGCCCTGAGCTCTCATGTTTGGCTACATTTCAATAAGGAACGGTGACAGAAAATGGGTTTGCTCGTTAAAAACGGAATGTAATTTTGAGGAATTTAAATGGTATTAGCATGCCAAACTGTGTTTGGACCAGGGCTGCCCAACCCTGTTCCTGGAGATCTACCGTCCTATAGGTTTTCATTTCTAACTTAATTTGGCACACTTGACTCTACTAATTAGCAGCTCTATGAGATGATCTCTAGCTGTTGAATGAGGTGTGCTTTGTTAGGATTGGAGTGAAGACGTTCAGGACAGTAGATCTCTAGCTGTTGAATGAGGTGTGCTTTGTTAGGATTGGAGTGAAGACGTACAGGACAGTAGATCTCTAGCTGTTGAATGAGGTGTGCTTTGTTAGGGTTGGAGTGAAGACGTACAGGACAGTAGATCTCCAAACCTACAGGATTTGAGAGCAGGGTTGGGCAGCCGTGGTTCAGGCTATTGCACTGGTACTAGTATTAGCACGTGTAAAAATGTATGGGACTTGTCATTGTTCTTGTCGTTATGTTGTATTGTGTTGTGTTGTATTAGGTTGTGTTGTGTTAGGTTCTGTTGTGTAGTGTAGTGCTGTGCTATGCTACATTGTGTTATGTTATGTTAAGTCACGGCATTGTGTGTGTCTGCCCCTGCAGTGTACTCCGAGCCCATGGAGCTGACTGAGGGAGAGGATGGCTCCCTGGTCTGTGCCGTTTCACGTGTGACGGAGTCCACCAGACTGCTGTGGATCGACACGCAGAGTCACCGAACGTTCTCCAGCCCCAAGGCACGGGCGCCCGCGGGCGAGTTCCGGCTCGCGGTGAGGAACGTCACGCTGGCGCAGAACGCTTGGGCGTGCGCCGTGTTCCACCAGGACCGGCTCCGAGCGCTGGTCCCGTTCACTCTGACTGTGAAGAGGCGAGCCACACAGCCCCCCAAGCCCTCTGCTGGAGGGGGAGTCACAGACCGGGCCAGGACCCTAAAGCACAAAATCACTCCGGTAAAAACTGCGTGTGCGTGTGCGTGTGCGTGTGCGTGTGCTGCTGTGTGTGTGTGTATGCGTGCGTATGCGTGCATGCATTTGTGTATGTATGCATGTAAACATACAGTATGAATGCACGTATATATTTATTGTATGCATGCATGTATTCATGTATGCATATTTGTAAGTACATATTGTTCATAAATCCAAAATACCGGTCCGTGTAAATAATCTTCGTATTGCCGAAGAGACAAACATAATGTTTGTAACAGAAGGTGTCCCAGGTACCCGATGTCTGAGCGCTCCAGTGCTCTCTCTCTTCTTAGTGATGTTTCAAACAGTTGATTTTGGTTAGCCTAAGATATGTCTCTGTTTTTAAAAAAATTATTTCTCAGCCTCATAATGGCTTCCTCTGTACAAAAATACCCTTAAATACAAGCTTAGAATGTGCACTTTAACCACATATGAACTGTTTGATAACACAAAAAATGGAGTACACAGCCAAAAGCCTATGTGTGTGTGTGCGTGTACAACTATCTATCTGGTACTCATTAATAGTTGTTTATTTATGTATTTTTCATAGAAATTAGTCTAATTTATCTGTCACTGGTCTGCCTCTGTGGTCTTCTTCTCATAACCGTGGGAACAGCTTTCATAGTCTACTGCTGTCGGAGACATCAAGGTAAGGAAAACAAAGCACTATATAAATGTATAAAAACATAAAAAGATAAAAGAGAAACATATTGAGAATGGCTGAACCATTGTTCATTGGATTCTTGGTATTTTGCCTCTTATTTGTTTCACTCAGTGATATGTACAGAAGCGCTGTGGTTTCAGCCGGAAACTTTATTTTAATTGTGTTTTCTGTCTGTTTCTCTGTACACCCAATCCAACCGCCCCCTCCCACACCCCTCCCCACCCAACCCTCCGCCAAAGGTGATGAACAGACCCCAGATGACGCCAATTATAATGCAGTGCATTTTAAAATGAAAAAAGGTAGTATTACCCTGCATGAATCGTCCATTGTGTTTCAGCATCAGATCGCTTAAGACGCTTAAGGCATGCGTCTCCCAGCTCGCGCATTAGCCTGACCGCGCTAACCACACTGTCCGCGGCGTGAAAACGTTCACGTATTTTTATATCCTCCATTTAGCTGCTCCATCCTCTGATTTCTGCTTTCTTTCAACAGCAGCTGACTCCAGTACATCAGCCGCACTTGATGTAAGCATTTATTTAATTTATGTATTCGTTTATTTAAAACAAAAGCACACATTTTCCTGAAACTTTTCATGCTCTTGAAAAATATGCAATGCAATATCTACAGCTGCAAGCCTTTTAAAATGTTCTCTCATTTAGACCAACAATCTGACTCATGAAGAGGACTCGTGATATATGCAGATGTGGCCCTGGCAACCGGGATTAGACGATGATTCATTCATTTTAATTTTACTGCAGACATAATTCGTTCAAGTCTTTTTTTTAGGTTCTGACAAAACATACATCTGCATATGAGAAGTCTTTCTGGGATTTCCTTTACAGATTTCTGGAAAGAAAATGTAGTTGTTGGCAATGCAAACTTCTGCTAATGTTAAAATTTGAAATGGGGAACTGGTTATATATTTAGTTTTAGCTACTGTGAAAAAATGAAATAAAATGGAACTCAAATTCACTTTGGAGTAGCACCAGTAATACTAGTTTTTCATTAAATGGTTAATTTTCGCTCGCTGAATGCAGGACATGCATTGCTGATGCTCTTATTATAATGGGTCATTTAATTGCTTAATTACTATTCTTTGAAAGTCTTTTTCATCTATTGTCTATTTAATATTTTTTTGTTAATAAAGAAATCAAAATGCACATATGTTTCGTGAATTCTGTATGCATTCCTCAAAACCTTTTAAAAAAAAATACAATTAAGCTGATTTTGAATGTCACGCACAGAGTGTTAAGTTCTTTGGGAAAGACTAGAAAATGTGGTATTACCACTGGTGCAAGTGGGATAATGGCACCCCCTCGTGTCATTATAAGAAATTACTTCTATGATTATAAAATTCTGGAATTTTGAGAGGAAACATGAAGGGATTTCAAAGATAAAGGGATGCACACAAGTAAACTGAAGCAAACACTTTTTATGGCATGTGCTGTATAATTTATTATAAATATATGGCCACATGCAAGATTAACATTAACATTAAGGTTCTGCAAGATTCCTAACTTTGCAGTGAAATACTGAAAAATAAACTAACTGTAAACCACTGGCCATTCCTCGGCCAGATTAAACACACATCCTGTAAACAGAATATCTGTGTGTTTTAATGTGTATTTTTAATTACTTTTTAAAATTTTTTTATTATCAATTATGTCTTTTTCTCACGGCCTGCAGGAACTGGCGCGGTGGGCTGTGTGTGGCAAATTGTGGTCACTCACTCACTCACTCACGGACAACCTTTGAGGGATTTTTTGTGGGATGCATGCGCATGTGGTGCTTCGTTTAGTAGGACGCATGCGCAGGTGATGCTTCGTTCAGTAGGACGCATGCGCCGGTGGTGCTTCGTTCAGTAGGACGCATGCGCCGGTGGTGCTTCGTTCAGTAGGAAGCATGCGCATGTGGTGCTTCGTTCAGTAGGACGCATGCGCATGTGGTGCTTCGTTCAGTAGGACGCATGCGCTGGTGGTGCCAGCTAAAATGTGTCTGCGGAAGTGAGTTGCGCCATTGGTCTGGACAGTTCCGTGCTTGTTTCAGATAAGGTTATTTATCGTGGCTTTTATAGCTTAAATTTCATTCAAGCATGTAGGCTACCCATTTATGCTGATATATTCACAGAAGAAATTCACATTGAACAGCTCATATAAAACCCAACAGTACAGACTCGCCTAACAATTAAACCCACCAACTTCCAGTTTCAAGCCCATGTCGACAAAAAACACAAGAACCTTATGTAACCTCACTGAGGTCATTAGGCCTACTGCTAATCTCACTCTCAATAGAATTGATTAGCTGTATCTAACCTGCCATTATTTGTACTGAATATTTGAAACTGGACATCTGTTTGATGTGTGTCTGATGATTTGCTAATAATGTCATGAGACTTGGACCTGGAGAAAATAATACTCTACATGTTTCATGTATTTCAATGAACAAACGCCATCATTAAAATTACACAAGTCATTGGTCATACCGCACTGTGTGTGTGTGCCTGTGTGAGTGTGCATGAACGTGCATGTGTGTGTGTGCGCGCGTGTGTGTGTGTGTGTGTGTGTGAAACTACATGTTTCATGTATTTCAATGAGCAAACGCCATCATTTTTGTAAAATTACATTTAATTTATTAATCATACCCCACTGTGTGTGCACGTGTGTGCGTGTGTGTGTGTGTGTGAGTGTGTGCATGTGTGGCTGCATGTGAGGTTGTGTGTGTGTGCCCATGTGTGCATGTGTGTGTGTGCACGTGCATTCGTGTGTGTTCGAGTGTGTGTGTGTGACTGAGTGTGTGCATGTGTGTGTGTGAGAGTGTGTGTGTATGTATGTGTGTGTGTTTGTGTGCGTGGACCTGGACCTGGAGAAAATAATACTTTACGTTTCATGTATTTCAGTGAGCAAACGCCATCATTAAAATTACACAAGTCATTTATTGGTCATGCCACACACTGTGTGTGTGCGTGTGTGAACGTGCGTGTATGTGTGTGTGTGTGTGTGTGAGAGAGTGTGACTGTGTGTGTATGTGAGTGCGTGTGTGCGCGTGTGAGTGTGTGTCCGTGTGTGAGAGAGTGTGACTGTGTGTGTATGTGAGTGCGTGCGCGTATGTGCGTGTGTCCGTGTGTGTGAGAGAGTGTGACTGTGTGTGTATGTGAGTGCGTGTGTGCACGTGTGAGTGTGTGTCCGTGTGTGCTCCCCCACCCCTCCCCAAAAGGTGATGAACAGACCCCAGATGACGATGATGCTATCAATTATGCTGCAGTGCATTTTAAAAGGAAAACAGGTAGTATTATCCTGCACGAATCGTCCATTGCGTTTCTGCATCAGATTGCTTAAGACGCTTAAGGCATCAGTGTTGTGCATGAACGCGCTAAAGGAGCGGCGTTCATTGAACATGCTCTCATTACTGGGGAACGGTGAACTGAACGTATCCTTTTGCAACTAATGACGTGAACGTGAGCGTCGTTAACTCTCGCAAGAGTTAACTACGCTCTCGCGAGAGTTAACGACGCTCACGCACTGCTTACCATAGACATATATACATATGTTCATAAAAGTCTTTCAAATATACATATGAACTGGCTTCAGCAGTACTTTACTAAAATTAGAGCCGGTTTCACTAGCCATGCTGGCATGCCGGTTGCCGTAAATCCTCATCGGGTGCCGTAAGCAGCATAGACATACATTTCTCATAGAAAACGTAATTTGTCCACCTTTCACTTCACAACAGTGGTGATAAAACTAACAAGAAGTAAGCACCAGTGTGTTAGCCTTTACTGATCCCCGTATGAGGTTCATATGATATAGCTAGCATAAGCCAATAGCACTAACCCATAAAATGTACATTTTAATGATACTTGGTCAGTCGAACAATAAAAATGAAAGCATTCTATTACGGTCAACGGCACCGGAAATTTTTGTTGCACTTTCAATAAACGCCAAAAGTCCCACTATAGGATTGATCCTATATAGCACATATATATATATACATATCACATATATAGCACATCTTTCAGCTAGCGACTATAATTAAGCCAGTGGTGAGCCTGTAGCAGCTCGCTTGGAAGCATATGAATCTATTTTATGTTTTTGAACTTCCGCATAATTTGGTTCATGCAGGCTAAATAAAATTTCCATTGCATCTACAGTATACCTTTACTGCACCTCTTTTTCACTTTCTGCATAATATGACATTGTTTAAGTGATAAAACATATACTCACATTGTTGTTTCTTGGCTTTTAAAAGTAGTCTTGATTCTATAGTAGTACACAGTAATTCATTTAGTTTGGGAAGTGGGCAGTGACAATGATTGGAGGCTCGGGGTGGGGGTAGGAGGAGGTTCTACTGAAAAAGAATAGAATAGAATTTTTAAGAAAAGGAAGAAATGAACGTGAACTAGTTCATTTTTTGATACTATGAACTTAGTTCAAAATTCAAAATCTTGAACTATGAACGTGATCTAGTTCATTTTAATCTATGCGAACTGAACTTCGAGCTTGCTCTTGTGAACTGTGAACTTGCACAACACTGTTGTGTAAAGCATGCATCTCCCAGCTCGCGCATTAGCCTGACCACGCTAACCACACTGCCGGCGGCCTGAAAACGTTCACATGTATTTTTCCATCCTCTGTTTTGCTTCTCCATCCTCTGACTTCTGCTTTCTTTCAGCGGCAGCTCACTCCAGTACATCAGCCGCACTTGCTGTAAGCATTTATTTATTTTATTTATTTATTATTCGTTTATTTAAAACAAATGCACACATATTCCTGAAACCATTGGCTAATTTGTAATACAAGTTTTATAAAGTGTGTTTTTTATTTAGAATGACAACCTGGCTACTGAAGTGATATATTCATCGGTGGCCGTGGAAACTGGAATTGGAAGAAAATGAATGATTTTTCATTTTACTGCAGATTTGTTCAAGTGTTTAAATTTAGTTTTGACTTTTTAATATGTTCTGACAGAACGTGTTCATTTGCTCATGAGAAGTAAGTCTTTCAGGGAATTTTTAAAAAGATTTCTTGAAGAAAATATAGTTGTGAGAAATGCAAGTATCTGCTTATGTTAAAATTTGCTATTTTAATTAAATAGGGAAGTGGCTAAATTTACCCAGGCAGAGTAGCACCACTTGTTTTTCATTTACGGACTCAAATACTGCTTTTCGCCAGCTGAATGCAGAAAATGCATCACTGATGCTCTTGCATTCACTTTTTATGATAGGCCATTTCATTGCTTAATTACTTTTCTTTTGAAATCGTTTTCATCTAATGTCTATTAAATAATTTTATGTTAATAAATAAATCAAAATGCTCATATGTTTTGTGAATTCTTTATGCATTCTACAATTTTTATAAACGAATAAGTTTTTAAAGTTCATTTTGAACGTAATTCACAGAGTGCGTGAAGTTCTTTGGGAGAGAATAGAAAATGCGGTATTACCACTGGAGTGAGATAATGGCGCCCCCTCGTGTCATTATAAGAAATTACTTCTATGCTATTAAAAATCCTGAATTTTGAGAGGAAACAAGAAGAGATTTCAAAGATAAAGGGATGTACACAAGTAAACTGAAGCAAACACTTTTCATGTCATGTGCTGTATAATTTATTATAAATATATGGCCACATGCAAGATTAACATTAACATTAAGGTTCTGCAAGATCCCTAACTTTGCAGTGAAATACTGAAAAATAAACAAAGTGTAATCCACTGGCCATTCCTCGCCCAGATTTAAACACATATCCTGTAAACAGCATATCTATGTGTTTTAATGTGATAATTTATATATTTACTTTAATTTTATTATCAGTTATGTCTTTTTTCAGATAAGGTTATCTATCTTGGCTTTTATTGCTTAAGTTTCATTCACATTTGTAGGCTGCCCATTTATGCTGATACATTCACAGAAGAAATTCACTTTAAACAGCTCATATAAAACCCAACAATACAGACTTGCCTAACAATTAAACCCACCAACTTCCAGTTTCAAGCCCATGTCTACAACAAACACAAGAAGCTTATGTAACCTCACTGAGGTCATTAGGCCTACTGCTAATCTCACTCTCAATAGAATTGATTAGCAGTATCTAACATGCCATTATTTGTACTGAATATTTGAGGCTGGACATCTGTTTGTTGTTTGTCTGATGAGTTGCTAACAATGTCATAAGACTTGGACCTGGAGAAAATAATACTTTACTCTACATGTTTCATGTATTTCAATGAGCAAACGCCATCATTAAAATTACACTTAAGTCATTTATTGGTCATGCCGCACTGTGTGTGTATGCCCGTGTGTGTGTGCATGTGTGAATATGCGTGTATATGTGTGTGTGTTTGAGTGTGTGTGTGCGTGTGTCCGTGTGTGCATATGTGTGTGTGCACGTACCTGCGTGTGTGTTCAAGTGTGTGTGTGTGACTGATTGTATGTGTCTATGTGTGTGAGAGTGTGAGTGTGAGTGTGTGTGTGTGCGTGTGCGTGTGTGCATGTGTGTGAGTGTGTGAGTGCATGTGTGTCCATATGTGTGTGTGTGTGTGTGTGTGCATGTGCTTGTGTGTCTGTGTGTGTGAGTGTGAGTGTGAGTGTGTATGTGTGTGTGTGTGTGTGTGGGTGGCTCTTGCCACAGGGTGTGTGTGAAGCGCCTAGTGCAGTAGTGTAGCATAGAAGTGCTTGTAGTTAGTGCATGCCGCTTTCTGCTTGTTACTCTCTGCTTACAGCTACCGCCGCTGGCTAGCCCCCTTCAAGGGGGTGAAAAGAGGAGCCGAGTGCGTAAGTCTCCCCTACTGCCAGTACAGAGCCTCTCCACCACCAAGACTCCTGCAGTGCCTCCTCGTGGCCACACATGGTAACTGGGCATCTTGCGGTCCCAGGCTAAACTGCAGGTGATCTCGGAGCAGCAATGGGCCCCAGAGACGCGGCGTGCAGGCCCACCACCGTGTGGACACGCCCTGACGCCCGCCAACCATTGTCCCAACTATGGGTAAATAGCCCCACTGCCTTGTGGGTAAGCCTACTGAGGCAAGGCTAAGGGAGCACACCCTGACAGAAAAGCAACGTGCTGGCGGTGCGCAATAGGTGGGCCTTAACAAACCAAGGACCCGGCAGCCTCCTGCAGCCAAGATGGGGGACTGGTCATCCTGGGTCCACCCACGCCACCGGGCTTACCTCATCATGGCGAAGATAGTGCTACTGGGGATATCGCACCCCCTATGGCACTTCAAAAACTTCTTTGCACAGGTATCCACCTCTGACCACGGTGAACAGTACCTGGACCTTACATCAGGTTGAAGTCTGGCGGCGATGGGGTGTCTGGTGACGGGAGCAGGTACGAATGGACTGGGAGCTCCTAGCTAGAACCCTGCACGTCAGCAGCACAGGGTATATGGTCGCTAACAGCTGGGACTGAGTGGCAGCTGTTTTCGGCAGTCCCCTGTGCGATTGAGCAGCCCTATTTGGGGACCGCACTGCTCACCCCAACCATTTTATGGTTGAACCAGCAGGTGGCAGTGTTGCTCTTCAGTCCTATGTGGACAATAACCATAGGTATATCATATGAAGAACATGGTACATCTAATAAAGATGCATTCGTCCATTCGTGGAGGGGATGGGGGAGTTGGGGGCTTGACCCAGCACCATCCCCTGTTCATTGGAGGATCTCTTCATTATCATTCTGAAGTTAATAACAAACATAATCAGCCAGATAGGCCTCAGTCCTGCCCTCCCCATGCCTGCACACTTTTTATTTATTTGTTTATTTAAAAATGTCCCCAACCACACAGCTCTGTGTGAACAGCTCATACCAAACACGTCATCCTGCTAAAAAATAAAAAAATTGAACGCAATATTCACACTTACTACAGTTTGGGTTCCATGGGGGTTTCAGAACGAGCACATAGCAACACAGGAGTAAACATTTGGGGGGGGGGGGGGGGGGGGGGGGGGGGGGGGGGAATCAGAAAAAGAAGAAATAACTTAAATGCATCCATTTGTTCCATTTTTAAGATTTACTAGATATTTCTACCCTTCTCCAAATTTATCCTGAGAAAAACACTGATGTTCTCCACTACTTTATGCCTTTCCCTGTTTGTGAAATGGGTGTAATAATAATATAATATTAATACATTAATAATGTATTAGAATAATGTTTATTAGGTTTATTTTGTAGACTGTGAGCTGTGTTAATCGGTGAGTGAGGGAGCAATAGCTTGCACCCTGTTCTGCATCATTATATTTCTTTCTATACTTCTTCTATGTTAATACATGCTTTTGAACAAATCATTTTGCTTTATTTATTGATGTGTTATAATCTGACAAGTAGTCCATCATACATGTAATTGGCTTTTGCAAAATACCTTAAGCCTTTTTTAGCTGTCTCTGTACATAAATGTTGAATAAGCTTCCCTGCTTTTGAATTTAAAAAAGCGGGATACTGGACTCTCACTGTTGTTTTTTGATATTTAATTTATACTTGGATAAGGGGCATTTCTTTGCACCATTGTTGTGGCAGGATATGTGTGGTGTTGCTCTCCAACGCATTTCACACCTCATGTTTGAATGTGGCCTGCCATTTTAGACTATGATTCACGTTATTTCCTTTTGTTGTTTACGCATAAATGTTTTTTTTTTCCCAGAAAGAGCTCAGTTATTGTAAATGCCCTAACAGATAATTTACAACTCCTGCAAGTGCTAGTCTTCTGTAAAAAGCAAAAAGCTACATTTGTCTCCCAATTTCTTGATTCTGTATAACATTACCTTCGTAGCAATGTACAAAGTTGCAGTGAAATTGTTGCAACTTCAGTGATATAAAGTGAGAAACTGTGTGTGGTGTGATAGCATTTACTAATTCAATTGTGAAATTCACACAAATCTGTGCCTAATCACACAGTGCATACTGTATATTTGGAGGAACAAGAATGTACATTTGGAAACAATGTTTTGTGTTCATAAAGAAACCCTTTCTAGTAATTTTTACGGAACCCTCTATGGTAGGTATGGAAACACATCCAGATTGAACCATTTTGATACAATAGAGAACCCTCGCACTAGGTGGGGTTCCGCTATGGAGACGCAGAGGAGCCCTTTGGAACCCTTTCTTCTGAGCATGTAAGTGAACTCATTTGACCTCATGCTGCCCATGCAGCGACTGCCATTGGGCTGTAGAGAGAAGTACAATACTTCACATGACATGTGATGAAACAAATGTTGCCACATGAATTTCTATGATTTTATGTAAATGATAAATCTGTTAAACAGATATATGTAACTGTAAATGGGCTTAGTCTTTGGTAATTATACTGGCACATGTGGTCAATGTTTGCGCAACTAAGGGGGAATTTTAGCTTCAAGAGCAAAGGGGGGATGATGATGCAACACAAGCAATGCAAGTGTGCACACTATACCATTTAAAGGAGCTGTGTGGTCTTCTGTATATTCCTTTACAAATGTTTAAAAGCCATATGTACAAGACTGAGTGTATGAGTGTGCAAGACTGAGTGTATGAGTGTGCAAGACTGAGTGTATAAGTGTGCAAGCCTGAGTGAATTAGTGTGCAAGACTGAGTGTATGAGTGTGCGAGACTGAGTGCATGAGTGTGCAAGACTGAGTGTATTGGCCCTTCAGTATCAGCCGAACAGTAATTATCAATTATTCATGAAACACGAGAGAGTGAGAAAAGGGAACTGGCATTGACTAGCCGTAGAGAGAGTTTTATTTTATTGTTTTTATCAATCTCTTTTTGCCGGGTTACAAAAAGCAGGAGAGTGCTTCAGTAACGGTGTCCTGAATTACACATTATTAGCGTGTCTAGTTAAAGGACTTTTATTTATGTTTATTTTTGTTTGTTTTTGGTTCTAACTAAAGTGGCCTGGGGCAGATTGGCTCAAAAATATCTTCCTCTGCTTGGTGCAGAAAGGAGCTTGACCTTCTTTACTTGTCTAAACTTGACCTTGAGTTTAGACAAGTATAGATACAAGACTCGTAGCAGACGTCCATATGCCATTGACTCTACTATTATAGACTCTTCTCTACATTGCTGACAATTATTCATCCAATTATTATAGCTATTTTTTTAAATTTTTTTTTAAAACTTTTGCTTTTGTGTCTGTGCCTGGCTGTCAGTTCACTTCCTGTGGCAGTGGTTTTGCTTCTAATTTTAGCTTTGTCTTTATACTTCATTATTTCTTCTCGCCATAGGAGGTCCGGGTTCTATTCAATGGAACATTCCACACTTGGTGGAGCTAAAGGCACTTTGTCGCGATGATGAATGTTGTGTTGGAGATTAAATCACCCTCATGGCCCCATGAAGTTAAAAAATTAAAAATTTTAAGCAGCAACTATGAACCTAAAAAGAAATACAATTACAAATACAATATGGAAATACAATAACTGAAGGAAGGATACTACACATTTTAATAAATTAAACTTTGCTTTTGAAATCAAATGATGACAAGCAGGCTCTTTCTAACTGGACTTGAGTTTTTTTGTTTGCTTTACTGAGTGACAAAAGGAAGCGACTATCCCACAGTTGGTGGCTAAGGTTAGCTTCCTTCTGTGACGTATAAATATATATATATATATATATCTCTTACAGGGTGAAATCATATTACTGCACCCACCTCCTTGCTGAGAGGATGCATGATATGGAGTTCCACTCTGCTTTGCTCATAAGCAATAATCCCTGACACCATCAGATGCACACTTCAATATTAAACAATGATTCATCATTTTACCATTGGTTGCTGGATTCTGTTGTTTCTTACACCAGGATATACTCCTGTTTTTGCAAACGGTAAGTGAACATCTGGCAATCAAAAGGGTTACATAGCAGGGCTGTTTCAGAGTAACGGTCATCTCTTGTGAAAAGCTTTCGGGTGTAGAAGAGCATAATATTTCCATCTGATTTCAAGTATTGGTTGGTGTGTATTTCGCCGAATTATTTGTGAATGCATGGAAACCATTTTAATGTTTGTTCCACAACGTGAAGTCGTCCTGGTACAGCGAGGATTGGATGCCGCGTTACATTGCAAATCAGAGCCAAGTCTTCCTCCGAAGTGGGAATGGGATTCCAAGCAGACAGATAACATCAAGACATTAGTGGTCAACAGCACCGCATATCTGCTGGTGGAAAACTTCCAGAAGATGAATGAAGGCAATTACTACTGTATCAATGGAACAGGGAAAACTGCAGTGAAACTGGAAATACAGCCGGGTAAATACAGTATTGAATTACATATTACAGATTGAAATATTACAATATTCATTTAAATATTACAAATTACATAATTAGAGCTGAGAACTAGTTAAATAACCATGCCAATTTTATAAATTATATGAGTCGAAATATATACAACTTTGTTATGTTTGAATATAATTTTGACTGTAATTATATGCACATACATATATACATATCAAGCGAATGTATTATTTTTTCCCAGGTGTAAAGGATAGCGCGCCTGTGTACAGAATCAGCAGGACCGGCTCGTTGCATCTCGTTTGTGGAGCTCTATTAGGAGCAAAGCTTCAGGGCTTTTGGAGCTGGAGACAGACTGGGTCTGAAGGAGACTGCAAACGGTCTGGCTCAGGACAGACTGGGTCTGAAGGAGACTGCAAACGGCCTGGCTCAGACCTCACATACTTTGGAAATCGATCTGAAGTAAAGAATGGGTCCGACAACATATTTTCACTGAGCATCTCCCCTCTGCTCTGGAATGACTCTGGACAATACCGATGCGCTCTTTGTAATGGCGACAAACTTCACAGGCAATGCACTTATGAAATAATTACAGTGAAAGGTAATGTCAGCCATTATACATTCCCCACTATTATTCTTATTTCAGAACTGCAAAAATGCTTTTTACAAAAATGTAGTAAGAGGAAGGAGTGAAATTTCATCTTCCAGCAAATCCTCTGCAGCAGACCTACTCAGCCCAGCGCTCTCATGTTTGGCTACATTTCAGTAAGGAACGGTGACAGAAAATGTGTTTGCTTGTTAAAAACGGAATGTAATTTTGAGGAATTTAAATGGTATTAGCATGCCAAACTGTGTTTGGACCAGGGCTGCCCAACCCTGTTCCTGGAGATCTACCGTCCTATAGGTTTTCATTTTTAACTTAATTTGGCACACTTGACTCTACTAATTAGCAGCTCTATGAGATGATCTCTAGCTGTTGAATGAGGTGTGCTTTGTTAGGGTTGGAGTGAAGACGTTCAGGACAGTAGATCTCTAGCTGTTGAATGAGGTGTGCTTTGTTAGGATTGGAGTGAAGACGTACAGGACAGTAGATCTCTATCTGTGGAATGAGGTGTGCTTTGTTAGGGTTGGAGTGAAAACGTACAGAACAGTAGATCTCTAGCTGTTGAATAAGGTGTGCTTTGCTAGGGTTGGAGTGAAGACGTACAGGACCGTAGATCTCCAAACCTACAGGATGGTAGAGCAGGGTTGGGCAGCCGTGGTTTAGACTAACTATTGCACTGGTACTAGTATTAGCACATGTAAAAATGTATGGGACTTGATGCATGTATCTGATGCACATGACTATGGAGAGTGTAATATACTCCATAAACGATGTTTTTTCATCCACATGCAACACATACTATCTATGGTATGTGACCATCTACAATGTAGTATAAATTAGGAAGAATTTTTTCACACAAAGAGTAGTCAATGTATGGAATAACCAGCAAGGTCATGTAGTAGAGGCAGAAACTCTGGGGATTTTCAAGACCAAGCTTGATACATTATTAGACACTGTCTAGTCTGTGGGTAATCAGAGCACTAATTTAGTCTGGCAAACGGTGAGCATTGTTGGGCGGAATGGCCTGTTCTTGTCGTTATGTTGTGTAGTGTAGTGTTGTGTTGTGTTGTGTTGTGTTGTGTTGTGTTGTGTTTGGTTGTGTTCTGTTGTGTTGTGTTGTGTTGTGTTGTGTTGTGTTGTGTTGTGTTGTGTTGTGTTGTATTGTATTGCAATGTGTTAGGTTGTGTTGTGTAGTGTTGTGTAGTGTTGTATTGTGTTGTAATGTGTTAGGTTGTGTTGTATAGTGTGTTGTGTTAGGTAGTGTTGTGTTGTGTTGTGTTGTGTTAGGTAGTGTTGTGTTGTGTTGTGTAGTGTAGAGTTGTGTTATGCTACATTATGTTATGTTATGTTAAGTCACGGCATTGTGTGTGTCTGCCCCTGCAGTGTACTCCGAGCCCGTGGAGCTGACTGAGGGAGAGAATGGCTCCCTGGTCTGTGCCGTTTCCCATGCAGAGAAGGTCACCAGACTGCTGTGGATCGACAAGCAGAGTCACCTGAGGTTCTCCAACCCCGAGGCACGAGCGCCCGCGGGCGAGTTCCGGCTCGCGTTGAGGAACGTCACGCTGGCGCAGAACGCTTGGGAGTGCGCCGTGTTCCACCAGGGCCAGCTCCGAGCGCTGGTCCCGTTCACACTGACTGTGAAGAGCCGAGCCACACAGCCCCCCAAACCCTCTGCTGGAGGTGACAGACCGGGCCATGACCCTACTGAAGCATCTGCACAAAAAAGTATGTGTGTGTGTGCGTGTGTGCGTGCCTGCGTGCGTCTGCGTCAGTGTGTGTGTGTGTGCGTACATGTATGTATGTATGCACGTATTATGTATGGATGCATGGAAGCATATGTGCATGCATGCATGTATGTACATATGTATTTATTGTATGTATGCGTGCATGTATTCATGTCAGCATGTAAGCATGTACGCATGTTTGTAAGTACATATTGTTGATAAATCCAAAATACCGGTCTGTGTAAATAATCTTCGTATTGCCGAAGAGACAAACATAACTTTTGTAACAGAAGGTGTCCCAGGTACCAGATATCTGAGCGCTCCACTGCTCTCTTTCTTCTTAGTGATGTTTCAAACAGTTGATTTTGGTTAGCCTAAGATATGTCTCTGTTCTTTTTTCTTCTTCTTATTTCTCAGCCTCATAATGGCTTCCTTTGTAAAAAAAATACTCTTAAATAAAAGCTCAGAATGTGCACCATGTGAACTGATTACAAATCTAAAATTGGAGTATGCAGTGGGTGTCTGTGTGTGTGTGCGCGTGCGTATGCACACGTGTGTGTGTGTGTGTGTTTCTGTACAACTATCTATCCCTGTTTGGTACTCATTAATAGTTGTTTATTTATGTATTTTTCATAGAAAACCATCTAATTTATCTGTCACTGGTCTGCCTCTGTGGTCTTCTTCTCATAAGCCTGGGAACAGCTTTCATAGTCTACTGCTGTCGGAGACATCAAGGTAAGGAAAACAAAGCACTATATAAATATGTTTTTTAATTTTTCATGTTCATTATGAAATGCAATCATCATTTATTTACTTTATGATGCTTTTATCTCATTTTAATCAGCATAAAATATCATTGGTTAGAATAACAATAATGTTGAAAATGTTTTTTACAAGTTAGGCATTTTTAACTTATAATGAAGTAAAACATCAAAATATGGAATTTTCTGCTATATGGAATGTTACTTTGAGATTGTGCACATTCTGCAGGTCCCTGGCTATGTTTTGTTTTTTTTTGTTTGTTTTTTAACTCTTAATTATATATTTTTTTATTTTACAACTTATTTAGTTTTTTTTTTTTACAACATGTGAAACAGGCCATAACACATACAACTCCCAACGAAAGACAAAACATAAAAAGATAAAAGAGAAACATATTGAGAATGTCATAACAAAATACTGCGCTCAATTTGTCTGTTACATGTACTTGTCCATCTACCCACAAACCAACCCACCCCTAAGTGCATTGCAGACAGACAAAAAGATCAGTCAGACAAATAGGACAAAAACAAGCAGCAACAGACAAATGCAATACAGGAAAATCAGTAAGGAATAACACATCATAAAATTGGTGAATTGCAGTCGTGCTCTATATGCTCAGGGAAAAGTCAACAGCAATAAAATAAATAAATTAATTAATTAAAAGTGTGTGGGTGCGTCCATGTGTGCGAGTGTGTATGTATGTCAGCATCTGTGTGTGTGTGTGTGAGGGTGTATGCATGTCAGCGTCTGTGTGTGTGCGAGTGTGTATGTGTGTGCGAGTGTGTATGTGTGTGCGAGTGTGTATGCATGTCAGCGTCTGTGTGTGTAGGTGTGTATGTGTGTGTGAGTGTGTATGCATGTCAGCGTCTGTGTGTGTAGGTGTGTATGTGTGTGTGAGTGTGTATGCATGTCAGTGTCTCTGTGTGTGTGTAGGTGTGTCTGTGTG
>CM045891.1:2278971-2313971 GCA_025169545.1 Anguilla japonica
CATATGTAATTGCAGAAAATGTTGCCACAATTTTAAATTATTGATAATAACAGCAATCATAATAATAACAGTTGTTGTTGTTGTTGTTATTATGATTATTATTATTATTATTATTATTATTATTATTATTATTATTATTATTATGCAATAATAATAATAATAATAATAATATATGCCTTGTATCAGTGTTCAAAATATCTTGTGAGATGTGGCAATCTAGCACAAGACTGATTTACTACAAAATACCAGCATTTCACACATCAAATTAATGATCAGTGAGTAGCATACAGCTGGTCTTTTGCATAACATGTGCCTTTTAAGAAAAGAAGATTGTGTCCTGCAAACACAGAACATGTGATTGTACCACATGACCTGCTGGCACAGTATTGGCTGTGAGCTCTTTTCTCATCTCCCTGCCCTGATTGGTATAATCTAATGATAACTCACAATGGGCTTGTGTTTGGAGATGCCTAAAAACAAATAAACAACAATACCATGTTTGAGTGTATATTGGGTCAATTGCAGTGTGCTTAGCTGGAGTTTGAACCCCTAGACCAATGGTAACCAACCCTGTTCCTGGAGATCTACCGTCCTGCAGGTTTTCACTCCAACCCTAACAAAGCACACCTCATTCAACAGCTAGAGATCTCATTGAGCTGCTAATCAGTAGAATCAGGTGTGCCAAAGTTAGGGTTGAAATGAAAACCTACAGGACGGTAGGTCTCCAGGAGCAGGGTTGGTTGCTGCCCTAGACCGTGTGTGTTCAGCAGTCTTGGCGTCTGTTCTTTTGGACACAGAAACTTTGGGGGTACGCGGGGGGGGGCAGAGGGCAGAGCTCGTGTGCACAGACCGTCTGATCTTTACACCCGGCTCCTGGGGAAGAGCTGGGTCATCACAGAGTGACGCAATGATACGGATAGCTCCAGTCAGGCCTGGCATCTTCAGCCCTGCACAAAAGCGGGGGGCGGCAGTGTAGCGTAATGGGTAAGGAACTGGTCCTGTAACCTAAAGGTCACGGGTTCGATTCCTGGGTTGTACCCTCGAGCAAGGTACTTAACCTGCACTGCTTCCGTATATATTATCCAGCCGTGCAAATGGACGTGATGTAAATGCTATGTGAAAAGTTGTGTAAGTCGCTCTGGACAGGAGTGTCTGCTAAATGCCTGTAATGTAAATGTAATGCACCCACAAAGACGGGTCCTGTGCAAACAGACACAGGAGCACACTCCTGGTTTTCTGTGCTGTTGACATTGTGGGGTTAATTAATGAAATATTTCATTTTACCAACCCTACCACGTGGCAAGAATTTCAGGCTATTTTGGAATAGTGCCAAAGCTGCGGAATTGATTTTGGGACGTCTCTAACGCGTGCAATCCTCGATGTGGGAAAAGGAGTCTGAAGAATCCAAAACAGTGACTTGTGCACTGGATGTGCAGCACAGCACAGCACAGCACGTAGAATGGACGTAATTAATTAACCTGATGTAACACCATCTTCAGTCTTTTATTCTTTAATAAAGTGCAGCATAGACACATATAAGTGAACAATCCCAATTATTGTTAACTGGTTTTGAGTAAAAGAGGAACGTACGGTACATATGGTGTCGCATTGTTAACTATTTTTAAGTGTAAATAGGACAGGAGCTTCTCATACACGCACTGTTTTAATATATACCGTAGGTCAGTGTGACTACACTACAGCAAATAATAAACAGTTAGCCAGAACAGATCAGTGCATGGCACGTCTTTGTTTTATATGAACCATTTACGCTTTTACACATCTGAGCAAGCGGGTAAGAGCGGGGGAGGAGTTCACATCGCCAGCGCGGGGTCCTAACTGCCGATTCCGCCAGAGCGGGATCCTAACTGCCGATTCTGCCAGCGCGGGATCCTAACTGCCAATTCCGCCAGATTCCGCCCTAACTGCACGGCGTCGTCCTAACTGCCGATTCCGTCCTAACTGCCGCTGGCGTGTCCTAACTGCCGATTCCACCAGAGCGGGATCCTAACTGCCGATTCTGGCGTCGCGGGATCCTAACTGCCGATTCCACCAGCGCGTCGTGGGGTCCCTAACTGCCGATTCTGGTGTCGCGGGGTCCTAACTGCCGATTCCGCCAGAGCGGGGTCCTAACTGCCGATTCCGCCAGCGCGGGGTCCTAACTGCCGATTCCGCCAGAGCGGGGTCCTAACTGCCGATTCCGCCAGCGCGGGATCCTAACTGCCGATTCCGCCAGAGCGGGGTCCTAACTGCCGATTCCGCCAGAGCGGAATCCTAACTGCCGATTCCGCCAGAGCGGGATCCTAACTGCCGATTCCGGCGGCTAAAAGCCGGGGGTCCCGCGGCTAACGCTAACGGCGGGCCTGTGCTAACGCTAACGGCGGGCCTGTGCTAACGCTAACGGCGGGCCTGTGCTAACGCTAACGGCGGGCCTGTGCTAACGCTAACGGCGCTCCTGTGCTAACGCTAACGGCGGGCCTGTGCTAACGCTAACGGCGCTCCTGTGCTAACGCTAACGGCGGGCCTGTGCTAACGCTAACGGCGGGCCTGTGCTAACGCTGAACGGCGGGCCTGTGTGCTGTCTCCGCCCGGCAGAGTTCCAGACTGGCTGCAGCAGCACCATGTCCAGCCGCGGAGGAAAAAAGAAGACCACCAAGACGTCGCGGTCCACCAAGGCCGGCGTGATCTTCCCCGTGGGCAGGATGCTGCGCTACATTAAGAAGGGGCTCCCCAAGTACCGGATCGGCGTGGGGGCCCCCGTCTACATGGCCGCCGTGCTGGAGTACCTGACCGGTGAGGGGAGGCCGGGGCTCCGTCTGTCCGTCTGTCTGTCTGTCTGCCTGTCTGTCTGTCTGTCTGTGTGTCTGTTTGTGTGTCTGTCTGTCTGTCTGCCTGTGTGTCTGCCTGTGTGTCTGTCTGTCTGCCTGTCTGTCTGTCTGTCTGTTTGTGTGTCTGTCTGTCTGTCTGTCTGTCTGTCTGTCTGTCTGCCTGTGTGTCTGTCTGCCTGTCTGTCTGTGTGTCTGTCTGTCTGCCTGTCTGTCTGTGTGTCTGCCTACCTGTGTGTCTGCCTGTGTGTCTGTCTGCCTGTCTGTCTGTCTGTCTGTCTGTCTGTGTGTCTGTTTGTGTGTCTGTCTGTCTGTCTGTCTGTGTGTCTGTCTGTCTATCTCTGTCTGTCTGTGTGTCTGTTTGTGTGTCTGTCTGTCTGTCTGTCTGTCTGTGTGTCTGTTTGTGTGTCTGTCTGTCTGTCTGCCTGTGTTCTGTCTGTCTGCCTGTCTGTCTGTGTGTCGGTCTGTCTGTCTGCCTGTCTGTGTGTCTGTGTGTCTGTGTGTCTGTCTGTCTGTCTGCCTGCCTGTGTGTCTGTCTGTGTGTCTGTCTGTCTGTCTGTCTGTCTGTCTGTGTGTCTGTCTGTCTGTCTGCCTGCCTGTGTGTCTGTCTGCCTGTGTGCCTGCCTGTCTGTCTGCCTGTGTGTCTGTGTGTCTGTGTGTCTGTCTGTCTGTCTGCCTGCCTGTGTGTCTGTCTGTCTGTCTGCCTGCCTGTGTGTCTGTCTGCCTGTGTGCCTGCCTGTCTGTCTGTCTGCCCGTCTGTCTGTCCGTCCGTCCGTCCGTACGCCTGTCGGTCGTTCTGTTCATTCGTCTGCCTGTTCATCCACCTGTCTGTCCATCTGACTGTCCGCCTGTGTGCTGTCCGTCTGTCTGTCCATCCGTCTGTCTGGCTGTCCGTTTGGCTATCTGTCTGTCTATCTGCCTGTCCGTCTGTCTGTCTGCTCATCTGTCTGTCTGTCCGTCCGTCTGCCTGTTCATCCCATTAACTGTCCGCCTGGCTGTCCGTACATCCACCTGTCTGTCCGTCCGTCTGTCTGTCTGTCAGTCTGCTGGGCCTGCGTATTTCTCTCTGGTGCCCTTGGTGGTGTGTGTGTTCCCTGTTTACTGCTGTTCCTCTGTGTGTTTGTGTGTTTGTCGTGAGAGAGCCTGTCTTTAGCACACTGTTCTGTCTCCACCCCAAACCCCCCCCCCCTTTAGCCGAAATCTTGGAGCTGGCCGGGAACGCCGCGCGGGACAACAAGAAGGGGCGCGTCACCCCGAGGCACATCCTGCTGGCCATCGCCAACGACGAGGAGCTCAACCAGGTGTGTGTGTGTGCGTGTGTGCATGTGTGTGTGTGTGTGTGCGTGTGTGTGGGTGTGTGTGGGCATGTGTGTGTGTGTGTGTGGGTGTTTCTGTGTGTGCGTGAGTGTGTGTGTGTTTGTTTCAACCATAAATGGTAAATGGTAAATGGACTGCATTTATATAGCGCTTTTATCCAAAGCGCTTTACAATTGATGCCTCTCATTCGCCAGAGCAGTTAGAGGTTAGGGGTTAGGTGTCTTGCTCAAGGACACTTCGACATGCCCAGGGCGGGGTTTGAAACCGGCAACCCTCCGACTGCCAGACAATCGGTCTTACCTCCTGAGCTATATCGCCCCATAATTCTAATTCAGCCTAACCCTGGCACACTAATTCGCATCTCAACTTGATCTCTAGCTGTTGAATGAGGTGTGCTTAGTTAGGGTTTTGAGTGTAAACCTACGGGACGGTAGATCTCCAGGCACAGGGTTAGGCAGCCCTGCTCTAGGGGTCCTGCCGCAGAGTCGCAGGTCTCCGCTCACCCGTGCACTCTCCCGTGTCCCGTCTGCAGCTGCTGAAGGGCGTGACCATCGCGGCGGGGGGGGTCCTGCCGAACATCCACCCCGAGCTGCTGGCCAAGAAGAGGGGCAGCAAGGGCAAGCTGGAGGCCATCATCACCCCGCCTCCCACCAAGAAGTCCAAGACGTCGCCCGCCAAGAAGTCCGCCGCCAAGAAGGCTGGAGGGAAGAGGGGGCCCGGGAAGGCCAAGGTAAGATTTCAGTGACGGACCGACGGACCGACGGACCGGGGGACACAGGGACACCGCGCCTTTTTAACAGCTGTAGGAGGATAAACCACAGCATGTATAGGCTCAACACAGGGCCTAATTTACTAAGACCTTTAGCAGGTGGAAAAACGTTTTAACACACACTCAAAACCAATAAAACGACCAGTGATTGGTCATGGTTTTTGTTGTGCACCAATCGTTAGTTGTGTTATTAGTTTTGCGTGCACTAATAGGTTTTGCGCATGCTAAAGGTCTTGGTGAATCAGGCCCTTGTCTTTAAACTTCACTGCGTGGCTGTCCATGCAGAGCATCCTTAAATGAACTATCATAGATTACAGTTCATCTCCTTTGGCCACATAAACTCTTAGCACTGAATTAACACTGACCACTTTGCTATGATCGTGACTGTTGGACTCTTCTTCCAGTGACCATCACAGTCTGGTAGTCTCATAAACTCATAATTCACTAATTATGAGTTTTCATTTTTATGCAGCTGTGGCTGCATAAAAATGCCTTTGCTGACGGCCACAAGTCCAAGATGAAAGGATGCATTATGGGAGGTGTAGTTTTTGTTTGTTGTTGTTTTTTTCTTTTTTCCTTGGGCTTGTGGCAGAGTCATGAGACCCTCCATTTGGACCTTTGCTCTGTTCCTGATTGGCTCAGAGCAGGCGGGAGAGTGCTGTTCATGTTAAATCACAAGCCGTGGGAGCGAGCCGTGATAAGTGCAGTGTTTTATCAGGCAAACTGTGGACTGCACGACCCCCCCCACCCCCCTCCCCCAGCCTCCCCCGCCCCCACCTCCCTCACTCTGTTAGCTCAGGGTGCTGATCCTGCTTGTGTTGTTTGTTTTTTCCCCAGAAGAAGCAGGGGGAGGTGAGCAAGGCCGCCAGCGCGGACAGCACAACGGAGGGAACCCCGGCCGACGGCTTCACCGTCCTCTCCACAAAAAGCCTGTTCCTGGGCCAGAAGGTACCGGCGTTCCGCAGGGCTGTGTATTGGCAAGAATCAGGCGATACGATACATATCATAATATAGGGGTACGATTCAATATATTGCGATATATTGTGATACTGTAAGCAAGGCGATATATTGCGATTTTTTAAAATCTAATTTTAGGAAAACTGTCATAGTGTAAAGAACACACCACCATATGCATAAAATCTGATTTTAAAAAAAGTTTACTTGTTTACAGTCAAATGGCTGAAGGTAGATTACAACACTGCCATCTAGCGGTCGGGGGTTTAAACACAACACAAAATGAACCACTGTCTGCCACGAATCTTTGCATGTAAACTATTAATTAAAAATCGATGCTGTGTTTTTGAGAATCGGTGCAGTGTCACAAAACATAATATTGCGATACTCAAGTGTATCGATATTTTCTTACACCCCTGCCATTTAGCCACACAGCTAACCTCCGGTGCTAACCGCCACAGCTAACCGCCACGGCTAACCGCCTCCGCTAACAGCCACAGCTAACCGCCGCGGAGCTCATCTGGCCACCAGGCGGGAAACCAGCAGCTCGTGTTGTCAGGAGGAGAAACCGCCCCTACCCGCCACACGTTCCCCGCTGTAGCTGGGGTGTCAGCGGCACGTTAGACGTGTTAATGGGAGGGTGGCTATGATCTGCAGTGCAGACTCCGTTAGTGTACGCTGCTCTACGGGACTGCACTGCAGACCTGCTCCTGGAGAGCTGCAGGTCCTGCCGGTGTGTGTTTTGCTCTTAATTGATCCGTTAAAGCAGATGATAGCTGTACATGTACACACGCACACACACACACACACACACACACACACACAAGACACACACGGACTCAGACACACACAAGCGCACATTCTAAGGTTTGCAAATACGGGTAAGAGTTAAGGTGCCCGCCTTTCCCCGAGAAATCTGTTTCCAAGTAACTGTTTTGCTAGTGAACTGCCATTTCCTGTTTTCAGGCCAGAGCTTATGTGAAAAGTAGTCGTGCCAGTTCAATAGGTATTGTATCTGGCATAGAAACGCTTTAATGAATGCCGTGTTGACTTTGCCTGCCCATTGTTGTCACTGTTTGTGAGGTCTCCTCTCTACACTCTCTACACCCCTGGCCACGCCCTCGGCCACACCTCTGCTGTGAAGGCAACTCCCTGCTTTCTGTTTCCTCTTTCACTTCTTACGTGCCAGTTTATTCGAGCCTTACACACTTACATAACCAGCCAGGCTTAAACCAAGCTGCTTAACACCATCCTTACACACTTACATAACCAGCCAGGCTTAAACCAAGCTGCTTAACACCATCCTTACACACTTACATAACCAACCAGGCTTAAACCAAGCTGCTTACCTCCATCCTTACACACTTACATAACCAGCCAGGCTTAAACCAAGCTGCTTACCTCCATCCTTACACACTTACATAACCAGCCAGGCTAAAACCAAGCTGCTTACCTCCATCCTTACACACTTACATAACCAACCAGGCTTAAACCAAGCTGCTTACCTCCATCCTTACACACGTACATAACCAGCCAGGCTTAAACCAGGCTGCTTACCTCCATCCTTACACACTTACATAACCAGCCAGGCTTAAACCAGGCTGCTTACCTCCATCCTTACACACTTACATAACCAGCCAGGCTTAAACCAAGCTGCTTACCTCCATCCTTACACACTTACATAACCAGCCAGGCTTAAACCAAGCTGCTTACCTCCATCCTTACACACTTACATAACCAACCAGACTTAAACCAAGCTGCTTAACACCATCCTTACACACTTACATAACCAGCCAGGCTTAAACCAAGCTGCTTACCTCCATCCTTACACACTTACATAACCAGCCAGGCTTAAACCAAGCTGCTTACCTCCATCCTTACACACTTACATAGCCAACCAGGCTTAAACCAAGCTGCTTACCTCCATCCTTACACACTTACATAACCAGCCAGGCTTAAACCAAGCTGCTTACACACACACTAGCTGCTGACCTGCTGATGCTTTTGAAAGCAAATTTGTTTTTATTTTTATTTTTTGTCCAACATCCGGCCTGCAATTTGCCAAAGTTTTTATTTGCTGCAGCGGTGCTCTGTGTAGTAAGAAAAGCTTTGCCCGCACCGAGCTTGGAACGCAGAAAGAAAATGTACAAAATTCATTTCCTGAGAAGGAGATGAAGCTCTATTAAAAATGATTTGAATCTTGGGTTCTGGCCTGTTGGTTGTCCAGCCTTGTTCACTCGAGGCAGGCAAGGCCAGAGGGTTGGCAATGCTGGCACGTAAATGCAAAAGTTGTTAGAATTGCAAAAAACAATTTTAAATAAATAAATCTACAGTCGTAACAGTGACTCCTCTGAGCTGCATGTGCTGACATTAGAGGGCTGATTCAGTCAAACCGCAGAGCAACGAGCGCTTTTTGTATTGTTCAACATTTCTTCTCATCTTCAGTTGCTTATTTAAACGTTAAGCAGGGACAGCCATGCATTGTCTGCTTCATCTGGTTAACACTGGCAGCAGTGTGTTTAAAAAAAAGAGTAGTTTGAGTCACTGTACAAAAGGGGAGCTTGTGAATGTAATTAAATATAGTAATCATTTATTTTGTTTTTTAAATTAAAATAAGGACTTGAAACCAGCATTGCTTCCCCAGCTGGCTGAAAATAAATAGTGAACCTAAATTGATAAAAGCAATGATTTATTTTTCAAAGGTTTTTTGAGCCCCTGAATTGTCCACTGTTGATAATTTAGCATGTAGGGCTTTAACTGAAGACGTCAATCTGGATAATTCACAAGCTCAGAAACCGCAGATACCGACCAATCAAACGAGAGATTCCACTGGAGATCTCTCATTGGCCCAGTTATGCTATAACGCAAATGTGCTGGGGGTGGGGGGGGGGGGGGGGGGGGACCTGCAAATTGTGCTTAATGTGTCCTTTATGTCAACCCCCCCCCCTTTTGGTAACCAGACTTTTATTTTGTGCTGACACCCGGACGTTCGCTCTTTTAATTGCCTTTAATTTCCCCCCAATCTCACGCTTGCGTTTGTCCTTCTTCTAACGGCTCTGCTTCCTTCTTCCTGTCCCGCTGCATGTTCTCCTTCCTTTCAGCTCAACCTCATTCACAGTGAAATCAGTAACTTGGCTGGATTTGACGTGGAGGGTGTAGTCAACCCCACCAATGCTGACATTGACCTTAAAGATGATCTAGGTGAGCCCCCCAGCTAGCCTGCTTGGATTTGAAAAATCCTTGGAAGAAAGGAGAAATCCCAGAGGTGCAAAAACACCTTTGTAGATAAACGCATCTTTTAGCGCCTCGCACGCTAACACGATCTTTATTAGAATACGTTCACGTCAAAAACACTTGAGTGCTCATCCACGTGGAAAGCCACTGAAGACACACTTTTGGGTGGGTGGGGTGGGGGGGGGGGGGGGGGGGGGGGACACAGCCGGTGACCCAGGGCTGTGCACGCTTTCAAGGATTTAGTCAAATCTGTGCAGCGCGGTTTGTAAGCTCCTCCAGCGTGTGACGGGTGTGAGCGTGCGCGTGCGCGCTGGGAGGGGACGGGGTCTGCTCGGGGCTGTCCCGCCCCGCTGCAGCCATCACCCCCCCCCCCCCCCCCCCCCCCCCCCCTCTGTGCCCTCAGACGCACGGAGGAGGAGCGCTCTCACCGTCTCATCCTTCTCTCTTTATCTCTTTATCGTTTTCTTTCTCTCTCCCTCTGCCTCTGTCCCTTTTTTCCCTCCTGCCCTCTCACTCCCTCTCTTTTTCGCTTCCCTCTATTTCACTCTGTTCCTCCCTCCCTCTCTCTCCTTCTCTCCTTCCATCCCTTCCTCTCTTCCTTCCTCCCTCTCTTCCTCCTCTCCCATTCGCTTCCTCTCTCCCCCTCCCCTTCTCTCCCTCTTTCTCTCTCCTGTCCTCTCTCCCTCCCTCCCTCTATCATACCCTTCCTTTCTCCCTCCCTCTCTTTCCCCTCCCTCTCTCTCTTTCCCTCGCTCCATCCCTCCCTCCCCTCCTCCCTCCCCTCCCTTCATCTCTCTCCCCATTGTTCTCTCCCTCTTCCTCTCTCCCGCCCTCTCTCTCTCCCACCCCCCCTCCATCCCTCTCTCTCTCCTGCCCTCTCTCTCCTCTCTCTCTCTCCCCCCCTCCCCTGACCCCCCACCCCCCTACAGTACCTCTTCCACTGTGTTTGACTCCATTTTGTTGTGGCTGTTGTTTGTTGTTGTTGTTGTCATTGTTTGTAGTTGCAAGTTGTGCAAGCTGACATTGCCACCATCGACAGCGACGCTGTTATTCACCCGACCAATTCTTCCTTCCATACGGGGGGTGAAGTAGGTAATGGAGCCTTTGCCTCGGTGGGGGTGGGACTCTGTGTGCACCGACGCCAGCCATGGCCCTCCCATGATGCATCTCTTCCAGCCCTGAGCCGCTCATTTAAGAGCAAAGATCTGAAGCCCCACTGTCTGCATGTAAACTATGTATACAGAGTAATATATGCTAATGTCTGCCCTCTATCATACCTCATAACAGTGGTTTCCAACCCTCTTTCAGATCTATCGTCCTGTAGGCTTTCACTCCAACCCTGAGAAAGCACACCTCATTCAACTGCTGGAGACCTCATTCAACTGCCCATTAGCAGAATCAGGTGCCTTAATTAGGGTTCAAATGAAAACCTACAGGATGATAGATCTCCAGGAACAGGGTTGGGTACCACTGCCATATAATGCAGGCATGTACAAAATAAAGATAAAATATGTGGACTAAATTCCAACTACATCTATTTCATTAATTTAATGTCACATATAGCAATGAATGGATTTGGATTGGGCAATTTCTGAGGAACAGAGCATTTCTTTCTTGCTTTGTATTTTTTGCCCTTTTGAACTCTGGGCTAGACGGTGGCTCTGTGTGTGTGTTCAGTTTAGTGGAAGGGCAGGAAGAACATGCGTCATCGCTTAGCGTACCACAGGCTTGAGTGAAGGCTGCGCCATGTCCATTGTGCCAGGTACCGCTTCCTGCTTCCTGTCTGTGGCCGACATGCTCACGCCCACGGCGCTCGTCTTCCTCCTCTCTGGGCGTCACACTCCGCTGCTTTCTGTCATTGAAGATGAGGCTTCTGGGAATTGTAGTTGATGGGAGATACATCTTAAGACCGGCTGAGATCTTTACATTAGGCCAAGGGTGTCAAAGTCCAGTCCTGGTGGGCCACAGTGCGTGTGGATATTTTGGGTTTCCTGTCAATCAACAGCCAGTTTTGGCTTTGAGATCAGTGTTGTGTGGACTCTTTAGTCACTCAGTAATATAAATTAATCACTCGTTCTGAAACACACCAAATCCAGTGGATACTGCAGCCCTCCAAGTTTGGAGTTTGAGTCCCGTGCTTTAGGCCAGAGCGAAAACATTGCTCCAGAAGCACAGGAGTTGGAATCTGAAGTAAACGTGTCGTTTCCATGTGCATTCTGGGAGAAGGGAAGCCTAGCAGAGAGCAGTGGAGTGTGTTTCCGTGGCGATCCGGAGAGACCGGAGGAACGCGAGTCAGTCGGCTTGCTGTGTGGTCCTGCTTGTCCCCGGCTCAGATGCGGCTGCTTCACCGTCTGTGCTTCTGTCCGTCCGTCCGTCTGTCTGTCTGTCCAGCCCTGCCGCCGGACGCCTAACTGTCCAGAAATCTCCGCCTTTCACAGGTAGCGCCCTGGAGAAGAAGGGAGGGAAGGAGTTTGGGGAGGCCGTACAGGAGCTGCGCAAGAAGAACGGCCCCCTAGAGGTGGCAGGAGGTAAGGGCCATGCTCTGATTGGGCAGGGGGCGGGGCTTGTTTCTGCAGGTGAGGTTTGACGCCCCCTAGAGGTGGCAGGAGGTAGGGGCCTACTCTGATTGGACAGGGGGCAGGGCTTGTTTCTGCAGGTGAGGTTTGACACCTCCCTGGAGGTAGCAGGAGGTAAGGGCCTTGCTCTGATTGGGCAGGGGGCGGGGTTTGTTTCTGCAGGTGAGGTTTGACGCCCCCTAGAGGTGGCAGGAGGTAGGGGCCTACTCTGATTGGACAGGGGGCAGGGCTTGTTTCTGGAGGTGAGGTTTGACACCCCCTGGAGGTAGCAGGAGGAAGGGGTATGCCCTGATTGGGCAGGGGGTGGGCCTTGTTCCTGCAAATGTGGTTTGAAACCTCCCTGTGGGTGTGCCGCACATTTTCTTTTTACATTTTTTTCCTCCCCTGTTTTAAACCAACAGTTATAGCTCTGAGTTTAGCGCCTGTGTCCCCTTGGAGGGCTGGTACAGCTGAAGCACATGAAGCAGGTCACATGGCCCATTAGAGAGGAGCTAGCACAGGTTGAAGTAGCGGCCTAGATCCCCTAATGACGTCCGCTAGCCAATGGGAAGGAACAGTCTCCGTGGTAACTGGAGGAGTTCTGGCCTGAAACCCACCCTGCACTGGCTGGGACTAAAACTCTTTCTCTGCAGATTCTCGGTTGTAGTTGGCCGGTGACACTCGCGGCTCAAAGCTGAGATGTCTGAACTACAGGACCCAGCATGCACTCCTGGGAAGTGGCTTTACTGACCGAGCCTCTTGGGATCCAGGTTAATCAACATTAGTACTGCAGCCCCCTGGTGAGCTGGTTTGGGGATGCTTCAGGACGTGCTGTTGGGCTGCGGGAGCTTGGATCTGCCAGATGTAGAGGGCAAGGAGGAGCCGAGTACAGAGTAAAATGTCTGGTGTTAATTCAAATCTAACAGAGTTAATTCAACTCTTAACAGAAAATAGTTAAATCTGTTAAGGGTTCAATTAACACTGTTAGAGTTGAAATAACACTGGACATTATAATGTGCGCATTCGCTGCATCCCTAAAGGGCTGATCTCTTACTCTGTCAGACTTTGCGCAACACTGCGTCAGACGCGTTTCACAAACTGCCGTCGCCTGCTGAGAGTGTAAGTGTGTTTTTGGCGACGGCCCAGTGCAGCCTTACGTGCTGAATCATCAATGACGCAGAAGGAGAGGTGGATTCACTGAATCAAACCGTCATGCCACAGAGGCTAGTTTAGAAGAGTGTGTTATTGAGAGCTGCAAGCTAACATGAAGGTAATTACACTACTTCCATGGTAATTCCAGCATAGTACCCCTTTGAAACCTTCATCCCCTGGAGCAACAAGCACTTAGACGCAAATGTCATTGATCAGAATGAGCAGTGATGATTGCGCAACGCAGCCTCAGCTTCACTCGTTGATGGACGTTGATGGACGTGCTGGTGTTGTCGTGGAGACTGCAGACCAAGCCCTCCTTTGATTGCTCAGGTCTGCCGGGTCTTGTTGAATTAGCTCGATTGCGGCGGTAAAGAGAAGCTGTCTGCGAGCCAGATAGCGAGCTTTGTGCTGCTGAGCGGGAGGCCGCAGGTTCGAGGGGGAAGCAGCAGCCTGTATGTAAACAGGCAGCCCTGGAGACGCTTGCTAACACGCTGTGGCATGCTGGTCTTCGGATCATTAAGGCCCTTTTTAAAAAAAAAAAAAAGAAAATTGCTTTAAAATCAGCTTTTCTAAAAAAAAAAAAAAAAAAAAAGCTTTTGACTTTGCCGGCACATGTAGTAATGATGGTGCCCCAGGACAGATTTATATTTTTCCAACTGAAACTAAAATGTCTTAAGTGTGAGAATAATTGTTAACTCGGAGGGCACAAGAGTTCTTCGCTGAGTTAACCCAAAGATCGCTCTCCTAGGAAGTAAAAAAAAAAAACAATGGCCAATGTTATTTACATAAAAAAGGACACCAAAGCCAGTGCTTGTACTGTGTTGCAGTTTCTGATTCTCCTGCCGGGATATTTTAAAAACCCTTCCAAATTACTGATATATAAAAATACAATAACAAATGAAGGAATGGTGGAGTTGAAAAGCAATAAAGAGTGAAATACTCGAGGTGCGCTTTAAAGTAATTAGAGCCACTTTGCTCCAGACACTCCTGATATTCCGTCCATTCCGTTGTCTCCGGCGCATCTGGGCATTTCAGTGCACTTTTTGAATTTAAGTCCAACTGGAACTCAGTCCCCCTGGAGCTGTAATTACGCTCAACTGACTCGCTTCTCACTTCATATCCTTCCAGCATTTCGGCGAAGGGAAATAATAGTATGTTGCCATTGTGACGGGACCCTTTCCAAGGGGTTATGAATAACAGATTTCTCTCAGTCTGTCTTTCATGTGGGATCCAAAAACTTGAGCCCTTCGTTCGAAGTGCTTCTCAGCCTCTGGCCAATCAAAGTGCCATTTCTGCAACATTAAAAACATTATTCCAGTTTTTTTTTTTTTGCTTTCTTGTTCTCCCAGACTAGTGTTCTCTTCCTGACACTGAAGGTGTCAGTCACAAGCTGAATACTGACACTTTCAGTCCTGTGTGCCGTCTGTACCCAATGTCTGTATCCTGTGTCTGTTCCTATGTCTGTACCCTGTCTGTACCCTGTGTCGGTGCCCTGTCTGTACCCAATGTCTGTACTGTACATCTGTATCCCTGTCTCTGTACCCTATGTCTGTACTCTCTCTCTGTAGCCTGTCAGTACCCTATGTCTGTACTCTGTCTCTGTAGCCTGTCAGTACCCTATGTCTGTACTCTGTCTCTGTATCCTGTCTGTACCCTGTCTCTGTACCCTATGTCTGTACTCTGTCTCTGTAGCCTGTCAGTACCCTATGTCTGTACTCTGTCTCTGTAGCCTGTCAGTACCCTATGTCTGTACTCTGTCTCTGTAGCCTGTCTGTACCCTGTG
Organism: Anguilla japonica; assembly: GCA_025169545.1. NCBI lineage: Eukaryota > Metazoa > Chordata > Actinopteri > Anguilliformes > Anguillidae > Anguilla > Anguilla japonica. The sequence continues at coordinate 2,293,558 of CM045891.1, forward strand.
TCTGTACCCTATGTATGTACCCAATGTCTGTTCCCAGTGTCTGTGCCCAGTGTCTGTACCATACAGTATGTCTGTGATAAATTGATAAAGGCCTGTATAGAATATCTCTCACTCACTCTCTTTTTTCTCTCTCCCTGCCACCTCTCTCTCTCTCTCTCTCCTGTCTCTCCCTCCCTCTCTCTCTCTCTGTCCCCCTCTCTCTCTCCCTCCCTCCCCTTCTTCTCTCTCTCTCTGTCTCTCTCCTCTCCTCTCTCTCTCTCCCTCTCTCTCTTATTCCCACCCTCCTCTCTCTCACACCCTCCTCACCTCTCCCTCTCTTTATTCCCACCTCTCCCTCTCTCTCACACCCTTCCTCACCTCTCCCTCTCTCTCTTTATTCCCACCTCTCCCCCTCTCTTTATTCCCACCTCTCCCTCTCTCTCACACCCTTCCTCACCTCTCCCCCTCTCTCACACCCTTCCATACCTCTCCCTCTCTCTCTTTATTCCCCCACCTCCTCTCTCTCACACCCTTCCTCACCTCTCCCCTCTCTCTCTTTATTCCACCTCTCCCTCTCTCTCACACCCTTTCCATTCCCCTCTCCCTCTCTCTCTCTTTATTCCCACCTCTCCCTCTGTCTCACACCCTTCCTCACCTCTCCCTCTCTCTTTATTCCTACCTCTCCCTCTGTCTCACACCCTTCCTCACCTCTCCCTCTCTCTTTATTCCTACCTCTCCCTCTGTCTCACACCCTTCCTCACCTCTCCCTCTCTCTTTATTCCCACCTCTCCCTCTGTCTCACACCCTTCCTCACCTCTCCCTCTCTCTCTTTATTCCCACCTCTCCCTCTCTCACACCCTTCCTCACCTCTCCCTCTCTCTCTTTATTCCCACCTCCTCTCTCTCACACCCTTCCTCACCTCTCCCTCTCTCTCTTTATTCCCACCTCTCCCTCTCTCTCTCACACCCTTCCTCACCTCTCCCTCTCTCTCTTTATTCCCACCTCCTCTCTCTCACACCCTTCCTCACCTCTCCCTCTCTCTCTTCATTCCCACCTCTCCCTCTCTCTCTCTCACGCCCTTCCCGCGCCAGCCGCCCTGACCTCCGGCTTTGGGCTTCCCGCCAAGTTTGTAATCCACTGCCACAGCCCCGGCTGGGGCTCGGACAAGTGCGAGGAGCTGCTGGACAAGACGGTGAAGAACTGCCTGGCCCTGGCCGACGAGAAGAAGCTCAAGTCCGTGGCTTTCCCCTCCATCGGCAGCGGAAGGTAGGGTCTCCACGGCAACCGCCTCCATTGAGCGTCTCCATGGCGATTCTCCAGCACTGGCTCCTATTGTTTTCAGCATTATTGTATTGGAATAAATCTGTTATAAGTTTATTATATTGTGCTATAATGCATGACGCATAATACCATTTTTTCTTACAATGGTCCTTGGTTCTTCAGTGATTCGTCAGTACCCATATGAAGTTCTAAAGCAGAGGTGGTACCCACTGTGTGATGTCATCAATCAGTCAATCGGCTTTTACTTCGTACAGGAGTGTTTAAAAACACGTCTGTCAGACAGTGTTTTACACTGGGTAGTTTTTAAGGGAATATAAAAACAAAAGATAAATGAATAATAAATCAAATCGCTAAAATGTGTATTAGGATTCACACAGCACAGTGGACAGAATTCATTTAATTTTTTTTTTTTAACAAATTTCTGTTTTGCGTCTCTGCTCTCAACAGGAATGGTTCCCGAAGCAGACGGCCGCCCAGCTCATCCTGAAGGCCATCTCCAGCTACTTCGTGGCCACGATGTCCTCTTCAATCAAGACGGTTTACTTTGTGCTGTTCGACAGCGAGAGCATAGGGATCTACGTGCAGGAAATGGCCAAGCTTGATTCCAACTAAACATTTGCCCCCACCTCCCCCAATTTATAGGCTAATTTCAGTTTTTCTGATGAGAAGAAAAATTACCGTTATCAGGAGAAAAACCTTATTTAAAAAAAATCATTAATAACTTGTTTTTAAACTTTATTCTGGCTAAATCTTTTGAGCAAATGTATAAAAAAACACATTTCCTATAAATGTTGTTGACACTGACATCTGGTTTGAGTTGCACTGTTTCCATGGTGGTACATGAAATGGTTTGTCATTTATGTGGTATTTCTAGAAATCTTTTTACTGAAGGCTAGAGTTGCATTCCGAGTGTTTGCAATACTGTGATCTTTTGTCCGGAAAGGGATCTGGCAGGTACATTTTTGTATTTGTATTGTGCTACTATGTGTTTCGTTGATTTCTAGTTGTTCTTTTTGATAGATGCAGCTGCAGCCTTTTGTGTTCATAATGTGTATTATTGTTAGACTTGGAGTGTATGTAAAATGTTTTAGTAAAATATTGGAATGTGACAATGTCTTGGACTTATTTCATAATTTCTCTTTTGTTTTTACCTATGTATGAAGTACAACTACTACATTATCAATTGCAGCTACATATCATGAGAAATTAATACCTTAAATAGACTGCTTATTGTGTCAGACTTCCTGACCGTCAAAGGTCAGCATGAAGGTGTGATTTCCAGTGCCACCAGTAGGTGTCACTCTATGTTTAAGCATCATTTTCTAGAATGGCGGACTGATGCCATAAACTGAGACATTTCACTTGCAGCACTTCTCCCTCAAGTATTCCAATTTACTGGTGAGTACTGTATTAAAAATTCATAACCAATGAGAAATTGATAATAATTATTCTCAGCACCACGTCTGAAAATAATTTTTTCCCAAGACCTTAGATTTGCATTCTTGTAATGGTGGTGTAGTGATTGCTAAAAGTAGTCATTTTTAAATGATATCTGTGAAGGATTCCAGCATCTGTGGAGCGGATAGAGGATCTTTGTTGCTGCTTAGTTTTGAATTGATTCAGGAGGCAGGAGCAGATCTAAAACAAACGAATGAACTGTGTGCAAAATTATCAAACTAATTGATGAATTAATAATTTCAATTTGAACTTCTTTCTCTCCCACCAGCCAGCCCCCTGTGAGGTCAGGCACCCCAACACACAGGTGAGGTGCTGGGGGGGGGCCCTGCTGGGGGGGGGGGGGGGGGGGGGTGAGGTGAGGGTGGTTTAAGTGCCTCTGTGGCGTTCACGGTGGAATGAGGCGCAGGCCGTTATCTCATCCTGGGGCTATGTTGGCAGCGGACCCTGAGGATCAGGAGTCGGGCTGGGGTCACTTTCCCACCGCGAGAGGGAGGCCCGACCGGCTCGGACCTCCTCGAAGGGCGCTCATCTCGTGGCTAATCCCAGGAAATTCAGCCGGGTTTTTCAACCGGCTCTCTCAGGGAAAAAAAAGCTCCTCAAATTCAAAGCATCTGTAAGCCCCTGGTCCACAAAGGTCTGCTTTTCCCACTGCAGTTCCCTCCCGCAAGATGAAATTTTATTCTCTGCACGAAAAAATTATATGGAGAAAAAACAGAATAAAGTAAAACAAACACTGGGGAAGATCAAGGGGGTAAAAAAAAAAGAAAAAAAAAAAAAAAAAGCTGGCCATCAAAGATCTTGCCAGCGTTCATGAGAAGAATGTAATCTGTCCTTCATTAGGACTCTGGAACCCTAGCGGAGAGAGGAGTCTCGTCTTCTCCACTCCGGAGCTCGTTCTAATCACAGAGCATCAATTAGTCTTCCTCTTCCTGCCCCGCCCAGAGCCGACGGAGAGGACGCTTTTTTGCGCGGAACTTGGGAGTCGAGGTTTCGGGAAGCGTCCCGTAGAATTCCGCGCTGAGAATCGCCGCGGCGACCCTGGCATCCCCCGCCCTCGCCCGGGTCCTTGATGATGTCATCTTTCTCTCTCATTTTTTTTTTTCGCTCCGTGTGACAATCTGCGCTGAAGGGTGGCGGCATCAGGGTCAGATGCATGATGGGTAACGTGGCCCTTGAGATGAGAGGCCCAGAAATGAAGCTCTGATCCTGTCACAGTCTGGATGAGGGGTGCGACGGAGGGACTCTGCTTAACACAAATACAGAATCACAGGATCTGAAAATGCACGCTGTCTGATGCTACATTTCTCCAGTCTCGTGTACTGTAAGCGCACGTAACACATATCCATCCTGAGCTTGAGGGCGGCCATTTTAAAACCTGATGAATATAAAAATAAATGATTTGATTATTGTAGCCTGACAGAGACATTGCAGGTTTATGTCCAGTGTGGCCGCGTGTCCAGTCTAAAGGTTGGACTAATAATTGTGTGTCTGCTGCTTCAGTCACGTCGAGAAGTCGATGTTGGGACCGTCCGGCTTGACGGAGGGAGGTGAAACCCTTTCTTTTTTCGGAATGAGGCGAGGGGAGCACTTGACCCCGTGACCTTGTTATGCCAACGTCTCGAGGCCTGCTGCTCTCACGGCGCAGGTTCATGAACGCCGAGCGGCCGGCGGGGGTGTGGCGGCGGGTTCGCCGCAGGTACCGAAGGGTTAAGCCGGGCCCGTTCCCCGCGCCGAGCCCCGGACCGGTTAGCGCAGGAAACCCGATAGTTTTGTTCCTTTTGATGGCCTGATTCCCCAGCTTAGGAGAATAAATTAAATTCAATCCCGGCTAGGCCTCAGCTGCAGTAGAGGGGCATACTGATTTATTTTTTCATCTGGGGAGCTTAAAGCCGACTTCCAAAAAAAAAAAAAAGAAAAAAAAGGAGGGAGGGAGGGAGGGAGGGGGAGGGGAGGGGGAGGGGGAGGGGGGGGAGGCAGAGCAGACATAATGAACTGTCAGTCGAGCTGTCAGTCTCGGTGTCAGGAGGGGACCGGCCGGTTGGGGGTAATTGGCAGCTCCTTGGCGGGGCTTTAAGGGGCTACCGTGCTGTGGGGGGGCACGCCGGAGACACTCCCCCGGGAGCGCGGAGGGGCACAGTCGGAATACGCGCCTGATCCCCCCCCCCCCCCCCCCCCCCCCCCCCCGTTAAACTACGTGGAAAGTGCAAAAAAATAAAAAATGAAATAAAAACAGAAAGAGCCCAGGTGGGAGGCAGCGCCGTGAGCAGGAGCGCTCACGCAGTCAGGCGCTCGGGCGTTGCCACGGTCACGGGGTGTTTGACTGTAACGCGCCGGCCCGAGAGTAACAGCGAGCGGCGAACGGTAACGGGGGGCTTGGGAAGGGGCCCGCGCCGGCGCGGCGGCGGGGGGCGGGCTCATCCCCAATTAGTGTGAGCGCCCCAGCGCGAGCGCGGGGCTGGTTTCGGCTGCGCCCCTCGCCGCTGAGCGATGCGCCGGGTGGGGACGGGAACGAGCTTTAGCGTGACGCGTAACAACCCGAGCCGGGCAGCCGCCGCCACGCTCTCCCCACACCCGCCGCGGCCAGCGGCCTCTGACGCATCCCAACGGACAGAATTTCATGTCGATTATTCTTTTTTTTTCTTGTTTAGTCTGACCTTGGAGGAATTTTGGCGGGGGTGCGAGGCCTGTTGCGGTCCTGGGCCAAGCCCCGATGCGTCGGTACGCCGCTGTAGCACTTAGCGCTAAGGCGGCACGTTTCCAAAAAAGCCACGTCAGGGCTGTTTCACTGACACCGGTGCTCATGGCGTAGAACAGAGAGGAGCTTGGGAAATATTAAATATCACTTATTGAGTGCCGTCCAATCAGGTTCCCTTAACGAAAATCAACCCTTGACCAATTTCACAGCACAACTGGAGAGGACATAAATGAATGCATAAGAGACACATCTTCATCAGATAACATAATAAAACCATTTTAATTATACTTTGTGTTTAGTAATTCTGAAAACCAAGCACATATTCATATTTCCTGTACTAATCATCAACATGGCTTTAACATTGGGATAAAATGTCTGGAGGTATCTGAATATGAAATGCACGTTAATGGAGTCAGTGATATTGCCAGTAAGAGAAAGTTAAATCTAGCGAAAACTAAGCTCTCTCACGTGAACAAGTCACAGAAAGTTCTCAGCCCTATAAAATTGATGAGTACCTTTTTGCTTTGACCTCATGGGAACAACACAATAGGTCAAGTATTGTATCACTGCCGTGCAGTAAATTGTTTACCAGCGGACTTTTATTGAGCTTTGAAAGGTCTTGGGGTTAGATGGAGGACCTCAAAAGCTCCAAGGTCCCCCCCCGACCCCCCCCCCCCCCCCCCCCCATTCCAACCCGCTTTTGTCCTCGGGGTTAATCTGCGAGACAGATCAAAGGGTGGAGTCTACTGATAGACTCCAAGGATCGCGGCTCTCCCGCTATCTGTAAATGATTAAGCCAAAGGTGATTCACTGCGTACGGGGGAAGGGGGCGGGGGGCAGGGGGGGGGGGAGTCACGGAGGGGACTGTTTTTTTCCCCTGGTCGTCTCTGATAGGGGGGATTTGTTCAAACAGCCGACCTTACCCTCTCTGTCGCTCGCAGACAGACGCCCGTCTGCAGAAATGCGCTGTCACTCTTTTTGAGAGTCAGCGCGCTCTCCATCACGACCACGACGGCGTTTTTTTTCAACGCCGCAGGGATCAACGAGGGCCCGATCCGCCCCCGCTGCGCTCAGCTGCTCAGCACAGCGAACGCTGCACGTTTCCAGATCCCCCTCCGCTCTCGAAGCCCGTCTAAAATGGAGGGCCACGACGCAACCAAAGAAACAACAGCGAGTTTTTCTAACCGCAAATTGCGATCGAGCGAGCCTGCAGAAACCGACCTGCCGGCTCTTGCTTAATTTACAGAGCGCCTCTCCCCAGGTATGAAGCCGCAGCGGGCTGATTGAAACGGATAAACGCCTCGTGTGTCATCGCGGCTGACAGGTTGATGAAGGGCGATGAAGAGCGACCAGGCGTGCAGAAGATCTTTCTGAGAAAATGTTTGCGGTTTTTTTTTTTTTTTCTTCGCCCACCTTCCCGGCGAGGCCGCGAGCGCGCTGTACCCACTCCTGCCGCGCAGCCAGACGAGCTATCGCAGCGCCCCCCGGACCACTGAGAGCGATTCGTTCATCGCACGACCTGTGATATCAACATGAGACGTTCCCCCTCCTGACTGAGGGGGGGGGGGGGGTGGCGAGTTAGCCATATGAAACTACCCTGTGCCCCCCCCCCCCCCCAACCCCCCCTCCTTAAGAAGTCATTTGTTGTTTTGGCAGCTAGTCTTTGGTTCGACGCCGCGCAGTGGACAGATGATCCAGGTGACGGGGGGGGGGGGGGGGGCGAAGCCGCCACCCACCCAGGCAGGGAGGGCTGCCCTGGGGCAAGGCGCTGCCGAGCGGCCCTGGGTGTCTCGGGGATCCGGGCATTATCCCGCCTGTCAGACCGGCGCTGGGCGTGGCCCCCATCAAAGCAGCCCGCGGCCCAGCCGGTCCCGTCACTGTCTGCCCCCCCCCCCCCGTCTCACCCCCCCCGTCTTCCCCCCCCCCCCCCCGCGTCTCCACATATCAATACTGCAGGGAGTCAGGTAACAGAGCACAGCCCACCCCCAGCCCCAACACACACACACACTCGTACACACACACACACACACACACACACACACACACACACACACACACACACACACACACACACACACACACACACACACACACACACACACACACACACACACACACACTCACACACACACACATACACACACACACACACACACACACACACGCATACACACACACACACACACACGCACTCACTCACACACACACGCATACACACACACACACACACACACACACACACTCACACACACACACACACACACACACACACACTCACACACGCATACACACACACACACACACGCATATACACACACACACACACACACACACACTCACACACACGCGCACTCACACATGCATACACACACACACACATACATGCATATACACACACATACACACACAGCCACGAACATATGCATACACGTACACACACATGCACACACTCATTCACACACTCACGCCCATACACACACACACACACACACACATACATGCACACAAGTACACACACACACATTCACACAAGCACGCAGGCACACACATGCACATACCACACACACATACATGCACACACACACACACACAGATTCACGCAATCATGCAGGCACACATGCACATACACACACATGTACACACACATACATATACGCACTTGCACACAGACTAACATGCTCATACAGGTGCACTCCTACATCTTAATACGTGGCTCACTGTCCTTTTGCCTGTTGCTGCTTTTTGTTTTTATTGTTTTCTAAAGCGTGATCAAAACCTGCAAAAACAACAACAGCAACAACAACAGCAAACAACAACAGCAACAACAACACAAGAACAGCATCAACAGCAACAACAACACAACAGCAACATCAACAGCAACAACAACACAACAGCAACATCAACAGCAACAACAACACAACAGCAACATCAACAGCAACAACAAAAACAGCAACAACAACAACGACATAATATGGTATAATATTTATCAATAGCATTTATTTTCAGATACAGAGTGTCCATGGCAATTGAAAGGGGAACTTTCATCCCAATGCATGGAGGCCTTGGGTGTTCAAGGGCTCATGCTGTAAATATATTTTGTCAAACCGAAGTCCCTGGAAAGGGTTAATTTTTCAGAAACTTTTACCCAGAGCTCCCTTCTCATGCACCAGAGCCTATATGAAAGGATTTTGAGGATATTTGTTGAAAGATTGACTTGGTGACGTATTGAACGAAGTAAATCTCAAGATCAACAGTTGTTTCAGTCCTGCCATCTTAAAACAACAGCTCCATTTAGGGGATCAGCGCCGAGGCGTGCCCCTGTGAAGTCAAACAGGCCGGGCTGGAGCTGCGGATACGAATCTGAATCTGGGTCACGCCGTGGGCGTGAGATGAATCCGAAGCAGGTCTCTCGCGGGAGTTTCGTTTCAGAGCGACTTTTTAACGCCGCGTCTCGGAGGACAACTGGCGCGTACGCGTTTACTGGACCTGTGCCGAAATATCCAGAAAGATCCTGAACGCTAAAAAAAAAAAAAAAAAAAAAAAAAAAAAAAAAACGAAAAACGACCAAAAAATTGTGGCATGCGGAACAGAAGCACGTGCGTGCGCGAGCTCTGGGGATTGATGCACAGCCTTACCCGACCTTTGACCTGGAAGGATTCTCCACGTCTGCGCGTGTGGGTGAGGGATCCGTGACGCCCGAGCGCTCTCAGGAGCCGTCTTTCCGCGCGCAGCCTCGCCGGCCTCACATCCATCACGCGCACGTCTCTCGCGTGACAGGTCGGCCGGTCGCTACAGACGTACCACATCTATCCGCCAGGGCCTGACATCTATCACCGCAGACGGCACGCAGAGGCTCGGAAACCCCGCCCCGCTAGACCTGCGTTATTGTGTGAGAGACAACGTAGGCCGTAGCTCGTGCTGAAAAGATTTTTTTTGTCTGGGCAGATTTCGTCTGCGGAGAGAGACAGACAGGTGCAGCCAGGCTGGTGGTCCAGAAGAGAGAGAGGGGAGGGGCGGGGCGGGGCGGGGCAGTAGGGGGGCGCTGTGGGGTGTAAAGCCTGGTGTGGGCCGATGCAGGAATTTGGGGCAGAAGGCTCAACCCGACAAAGGAACAGGGCTTCCCCCTGCCACCAGCGTCTGCACGCGGCTCAGACGCTGGCCAAAGATGGCGTTTATAGCGACGGAGTTCAAAGTCCATGTGAACAATGAGCAGGCAATTAGGAGCTTAGCGGGAATCTCGGCTGTCAGACGGATGATGGATGCTGGAGGAGTCTTGAGTCTTCTGCCTATTCCTGTGCTGCAAAAATTTTACTTCATGAAGAAAAAAAAACGGCCAAAAAAAACAGGGTTAATCGAGGATAGAAGAACTGCTGCCGGGGGCAGGGGTTGGGGGGGTGGGGGTGGGGGGGGGGGGGGGGGGGGGGGGGGGGGGGGGGGGGGGGGCGGGGGGGGGGGGGGGGGGGGGGGGAGGGGAGGGGGGGCGGTGAGGAGTAAGTCACACACAAATGTGACCACCTCATTCTGCCAGTATTATTTTATTTTTATTGCCGTATGAACACCATCCCAAAATCAAGGTTTATTAATAATGTCCTCCGGGGTCTTCCAATGAACTTGGAAGTTCTTGTGTTGTTCCTACTGTTCAATAACTCTTCGTACAGGTGGGCCTACGCCATATTCAGAAAGCAAGATAGAAGAGAATTAAAATAGCAAGAGCAAGTCAGTCAAATAAAATATGTGGCTGTAAAAACAGGCTGAATGAAAGACATATCACAAAGCAATACATTTTATAATACAGAGATAATTTGTAGATAATTTAAGCATAGAATAAAATTTAATAAAACATTATCATCCGAAAGAAAATCTTAAAAAATGCATTTTGAGCTCATTGTTGGTCCCGCCCTAATGATTGACAAGTGGAACACAAAGCAAGCTATAACTGTAGGGTCTGAAGTGTATCTTCAGTATTGAGGAAACAAAACCTCATATTTCCAAAAAGGGAGCCTCAAAATGTTTATTATTATTATTATTATTATTATTAGAACAATAATAGAATCTATTATAAAACTAGAAGGTGGGCCATGTAGAGTACAGGAGATGTGTGGGTTTTGTCATCATTGTTCTGGCCAGTTGTCTGTCATTACATTTTGCACCAAATGCAGTTATTCAACAGATGCACACTTCATCATGGCTTGACTTCTGTGATGAAAGCATATATTAACCTCTCTGGGTCGACATCTGAAAGAGAAATGTACGTGAGAGTGCACCCTACGTTCATAACCCTCTCATACTGATAAAGACTTTCAGATAGTAATCTGGGTTGTGATGTGGGTTGGTAAGGTTATTGTCTCCCGCAATATCCTCAGAAATCCTACGTCTTAAATGGCTAGACAACTGTTGGATAACGCTTTGACGAGATCTGAAAATGTGTGAGGAGAGTGGCAAATACAGTTGACAGCTGAAGCACACGCGGTATAAGCTGTGTGTGCAGAGAGATCGGACACAGAGACTCAGGCAGGGTCTATGGCCACTGAAACGAAGTTGCCAAACCAGACCGATTTTCCTGATGAGCCGCCAGGTCTCCGTGCGGAAAACAGGTGTATCACATGTCGGTTTGGGCCTCCGGTGTGAAGCGTTTGAGTTTGACGTGCCCTGAAACGCATCGTAAAATTGACAGAAGTCAAGTATCTCGTGATGACGATCTTTTTTTTTTTTGCCCCTGTGGTTAACCGTTCACATTTTTATCAATAAGTAATTATTATAATGACCCCTATCTGGGCGCGGCAGGAAGGCTTTTCGGGGGCCTTCCTGTCTACGGAGCGCGGGAGGGAAACGTTTACCTGTCAGACGCTGACTGTGGCTCCTGTCCCGAATGTCGGGGGGGGGGGGGGGTTCCTCCGCATGGAGTTTAGAGTTACAGTGGAGCGTTCAGGCTAGGGGGGGGCCCATGGACTGCATTTGAACCGCCCCCCCACCCCACCCCCACCAGCGTCAGCCCCCTGCTTTTGTCTGTATTTAATGTAACAGAAACCGTGTCTAGACCGAGCGGCTGCTGCACGTAATCCTGGCCGCATCCAGCCAGATCAATCTGAAACGGGAGAGGCGCGCTCCGCCCCGAGTGAGCGGGCTTAGGCGGATTGATTGGACAATGGCCGCCGCGTTTAGCGCAGATTGCACCGCTCTCTTGGGCGGGGGGGGGGGGGGGGGGGGGGGGGGGGGGGGGGGGGGGGGGGCGGGGGGGCGCCTGAAGAGCTCGGCGGCGCGTGTTCCTGCACCCTGAGTCTGAAACCTCCTGCGTGGGAGGGGGGCAGCATGAACGTGGGGAGGCCCTAACAAAAAATAAATAAAAACAAAAAAAAAGACTAAAGTGCTCTCATCCTTCTCACTGCTCTAGCCAAAGGCCTTCTTTACACAGGAAACAACATTTAATCGTATGTTAGAACATTCAATATTATTGATTTATTGATTGATTGGTTGATTTATTGACCGACTGACTGACTGACTGACTGATTGATTGATTGATTGATTGATTGATTAATTGAGCGATTGATTGACTGACATAAACACTAATGTTTTGTGTTTGCAGAAAGTATTTATTATTTTCTCAATGGAGTACATAAGTATCAGCCAGGTGGGAAAGGGACAGCAGATATTTTTGTGAGCAATGTGTCATCACTTTTAACACTCAATGTTGCACATGTTTACACACACTCACACACACACTCATACACACTCACACAAACACACACTCACACACTCACACACACTCATACACATTCTCTCTCACACACACACACTCACACACAGGCTCACACACACACACACACACTCACACACACGCTCACACACAGGCTCACACACACACACACACACTCACACACACGCTCACACACACACTCACACACACGCTCACACACACACACACACACAGAGGTATTAGAATTGGTCCTTGCGCCTCTAAACCTTACGGTGGCGAGTGACCGCCTGTTGACAGTGCAAATAAACAGGGCTCTCAGCTCCCCAAACCAAACACTAAATCAGTGTCTCTCTTCCCCCTCGTATAGATCATGTGACTGTAAAGCCGTCCTCCGGCTTCTGGGGTATAAATACAGCCCCACACTCTGTTTATTTACTGCATGCTCGTCTGATTATAAACACGTGCAGCCAGAAAGCTGCCCTGGGAGAAGAGCGAGCGGCTTTGTGATTGTGTCCTCTTCTGCTGAACAGTGCCGCTGCGGCCAGATAGCAGATGGGGCTCTTCGCCGCCATCCCGCCGATGGAATCTGATTGGGCCCGGACTTCTGGAGAGCCACCGTGCTACAAGTGCGTGCGACGTTTGTTATTGGACAGGATTATCGGGTTTCCCAGTGTCCACTGAAACACTTCTGCAGGCTTGTGGTGGTGTGGGAGGTGTAGGGGGTGGGGGGTGGGGCAGGGGGGGGGGGGGTTTGGGGTGGGTAGGAGAGTGTCAAACTGATAATTCCATAAACATTCCCTCCCTCTTCTTTCGGAAGTGTCAGGAGCTGGGTGTTCACAGGGCAGAGAGAGGAGGCGGGCAGGGGTCACTTCCGAATAGAAGGCCGCTAAAAGCCAATCAAGATAAGCCCCTGTCTCCTCCCACTGCTGTAACTACTGTACAGAGCTGTAAATCTCTCTGTGTCAGAGACGCCCCCGAGGGAAACACGGCCTTTCCTCTGTCAGGCCCCCCCCCCCATCAGTCACTGTTAACCAGGGGAGTACAGAGCCAGCAAGCACTCACCTCTTAGAGCTACAGGTGTAAGAGCTCACCTCTTAGAGCTACAGGTGTAAGAGCCAGCAGGAGCTCACCTGAGAGTCACAGGTGGAGGAGGCTAAGAGCCTGATGGGAAACATGTACCTTACAACAACAACAACAAAAAAAACCTGATAAACAAAATCAATCTTCTCTGAATCCAAACCACATCTGAAGCAAAATTCAGGGATCAAACCAATTCATTTTCATTGAAAAGGGAAACTAACCACGATCCGACGCGATTGATCAGACGATCGATTGAACCTCTCGTCAAATTTTTCCCCCCCCCCAAATCCCCTGGATCGCAACGCTCCGTTGACCGGGGACGTTCCGGTCGCTGGAGCGAGCGCCGATCTGTCGGAATGCGCGGGACGTCGGGCGGGCGGGGGGGGGGCGGGGGGGGGGGGGGGGGGGGGGGGGCTGTGTTTGCATAACAACAGTAATAATCTGAAAATGATCGCATGTGTGCGGCGTAACCAGAGATCCTCCACGCAGCGGAGGAGGCCCTTCAGAGCCCCCCCCCCGTCCAAACTCGGGCCTTAATCACACGCCGTCCCGTCTCGCTGGAAACCGCGCTGTTTGTAATTAACGCTCAATCAAACCTGACATGGCTTCTCCAAATCCCACTGAAGGCTGCGGATTAGCCGGTCCCAGCTGGTCCGAATTCGTGCGCCAGTGCAGCATATAGAGTTACCTTGTTAAGGTGGATTCCATCAATGATAGTATTTATGAGCTTTGTTTTGGTCCCCTGCACCATCACCCCCCCACCCCCCCCCCAGAAAGAAAGCAGAGGAGCTGAGGTACAGAAGGGGGTCTGAAGATGCGGGGGGGGGGGGGGGGGGGGGGGGATGCACCAATCACACGCTGGGGGGGAGGAATCCCTGGAATTCAGCTGCAGAGGTCTTCGGTCTGCATCCCACTGCGCAGGGAGCTCACGAGCAAGACGAGATCCGCACGATCCACTCAATCCACATGATCCACATGATCCGCACGATCCACTCGATCCACATGATCCACTCGATCCGATCCACGATCCACTCAATCCGCACATGATCCACTCGATCCGCACGATCCACTCAATCCACACGATCCACTCGATCCACACGATCCACTCAATCTACACATGATCCACTCGATCCACTCAATCCACTCAATCTACATGATCCACTCGATCCGCACGATCCACTCAATCTACATAATCCGCACGATCCACTCAATCTACATGATCCACACGATCCACTCAATCCACATGATCCACTCGATCCACTCAATACACTCGATCCACTCGATCCACTCAATACACTCGATCCACTCGATCCACACGATCCACTCGATCCACACAATACACACGATCCACACGATCCACACGATCCTCACGATCCACACAATACACACGATCCACATGATCCACACGATCCACTCGATCCACACGATCCACACGATCCACTTGATCCAAACGATCCACTCAATACACTCGATCCACTCGATCCACACGATCCACACGATCCACTCGATCCACACAATCCACATGATCCACACGATCCACATGATCCACTCGATCCACAAGATCCACACGATCCACTCAATCCACACGATCCACATGATCCACACGATCCACTCGATCTACTCGATCCATATGATCCACACGATCCACTCAATCCACGCGATCCACATGATCCACACGATCCACTCAATCTACATGATCCACATGATCCACACGATCCACTCGATCCACATGATCCACTCGATCCACATGATCCACTCGATCCACATGATCCACTCGATCCACATGATCTTCACGATCCACATGATCCACTTGATCCACATGATCCACACGATCCACACAATCCACACGATCCACATGATCCACACGATCCACTCAATCTACATGATCCACATGATCCACATGATCCACTCGATCCACATGATCCACTCGATCCACATGATCTTCACGATCCACATGATCCACTTGATCCACATGATCCACACGATCCACTCAATCCACGCGATCCACATTCTCAAACGCCACACACAACATTGGGCTTATCCTCCAGCACTGCTGTGTGTGCGTGTGATTGTGTGTGTGTGTGTGTGTGTGTGTGTGTATGTGTATATGCATGTGGGTGCATGTGTGTGTGTGTATGTGTGTGTATATACACGCATCAGGGTGTGTTTGTGTGTGTGTGTGTGTGTGTGTATGCATGTGGGAGCGTATGTGTGTGTGTGTATGCATGTGGAGTATGCATGTGGGTGCGTGTGTGTGCGTGTGTGTGTGTGTGTATGCATGTGGGTGCGTGTGTGTGTGTGTATGCATGTGGGTGCGTGTGTGTGTGTGTATGCATGTGGCGGTGTGTGTGTGTGCGTGTGTGTGTGTGTGTATGCATGTGTGTGTGTGTGTGTGTGCATGTGGGTGCGTGTGTGTGTATTCAGGATTTTGTGCACAAAAGGCTCATTGAGCTGTATGTTGTTTGTGGAAAGCCAAGGGCTTTGTCCACCCGACCACTCCCCTCCGTCCCCCACCCACCCCCTCGCCCCCCCCCCCCCCCCCCCCCCCTCCCCTCCAGTGCCCCCCTCCCTGTTCAGAGTTTGCAGTGGCATTAATTTGACAAACACTGGGTGTGACAGAGCAGGCCTGCCCCAGGGGGTGACAAATGGCCCGACGGCAAGCCTCGGCCGTGCTCGGTCTGGTAAATGATCTGCCGCGATGGTTGCAACAGGGCTGCGCTCGCCGACCCACACGTTGCCGTGGCGATAAATCACAAAGAGTTCAGTCCTGGGACGGGCGTACGCGGCGGGTCAGGAAGAACTGCTAATAAATCGGAGTGGTGTGGTTTTTAAAAAAAATCTTATATAAATTTAAAGAGCACCCTCCCCCTCCCCTTTAACAGAGGTAGACATTGTTTTAGGACTGCCCCAAACCCGTTCCCAGAGCTCTGTTGTCCTGTAGGTTTTCAGTCCAACCCTAACAAAGCACATCTCACTCAACAGCCAGGGATCATCTCATTGAGCCAGCAATTAGTACACTCAGGTGCGCCAAATTAGAGTTGGAATGAAAGCCTCCAGGATGGTAGATCTCCAGGAACAGGGTTGGGCAGCCCTGGTTTTAGCGATGCGACTTAGGGCAGGGGTGTCAAAATGGGTCCCAAGGGGGCTGCAGTGTCTGCAGGTTTTTGTGGGTTCCCTTTCTATCAGCCTCCAATCAAAGCTTCAGAACCGAATTTCAAAGCTGAATCTTCCTCTGGCCTCAGATTGATAGGTGTGCAGACATTCCGCTCAGACCCTCCTCCTCACCTGTCCTCAGGTGAGAAAGGAAATGACACATGGCAGCGACTTTTAAAAAAAGTTGTTTTAAACCAAGGCGGGGATGTTTTCCTTGTCTGATCTCCTCGTTAACACTGACTTTTATTAATCCGGTAACCCCACTTAAAATGTGCTAAGAGAGGGCTGACAACAAACACAGGTGGTCACACCTAGATCCGCTGTCCACACCGTGTGAATACAAGACCTGACATCCGTTTCATCTGCCCGCACTGTACGAAATTAACAGATAAATAAATACATCAGTGTAACTCAGTTTGGAAGCGTTGGTGGTGATAACCTGGAGGTCTTAGGCCAGACAAGTTCCAAAAAAAAAAAAAATTATCGTACTTCTTTCATACTTTCATTTTTGCTTCCACACGTCACATTTTCATTGGCTAAGGCAGGGGTCTCGAGCTCCCAGTCCTGGAGGTCTGCAGTCGTCGTTGGTTTTTGTGAGTACTTTTCAATCAGCAACCAACTTAGGCCTTGGAAGCAATGTGTGCTGGCTCTGTAGCCAATCGGTGACTTTAAAATTAAGCGTTTAAGTGGAGGAACACGTCAAGAAGCTCAGCAGACACAGCGGCCCTGCAGGATTTGAGTTTGGGATCCCCGGGCTGAGGCTTTGCTGGTTGGAGAGAAAACCACGGTGAATAATATCAAGGAATGTGTATTGCTCTGTGGCTTTCCCCCACTATCAGGCCGATCTGAGCTAGTAGGAAGGAACGAGGTTCTTAGGACAAGTGACAAAGACCTCCCTCATTAGTTAGGAATTTGTTTGCCCCCCGGTCTAGAGCAATGACCTGTAATGTACTCTGAAGCCTTTTGGTCAACAGGCAGATTAGCCAAGACCATCCTTGTGCACGAAGCGAATAGGTGATTCCCTGCAGGAGATAACGCAGTTAAGGTGAACCGGTAATAATCGTTTCTAACTGCAATTAAGCCGTTATTTCCACGTTCATTTCCAATGGCCTGAAACAAGATTACATTTTTTTTTTTTTTTGTCCGTGAGGTGCCTGTTTGCTTTTGGATTTCATAAGTAATAAGTGCTAAGTGCTGCAAACAGAGGGTGACCTCAAACTCTGACCTGCCGATTGGACATGCCTGTCGAGGCAGGCCTGTTTACCCAATCAATGGCAATGAAAACTCAAAGACCACACTGACTGAGAACGTGATTGGATTAGGAGGTGTAGCACGAATGTGATCTTTTCCTTCACACTGGCTAGCCTGAAGCACTAGGGAGGCCTTCAGGTTCTCTCCTGTAGTGTTTTCATCATGTGCATACATATGGCTCAGGTCTACCAGTTAGGACACTCAGGTTTTGGGGGGGGGGGGGGGGCAGGGGGCGGGGGCGGGAGGACCTGGTCTTGAAACACACAAAGGTGTCAGCTTCTACAGCCTGCCCTGGCAAGCTACTCCACGCATTACACCTGTGTGTGGAAAAAAATACCTGTTGTCAGTGTGTGAAATTTACCTTTGACTAATTTTGACCTTGTTTGTCAAAAAATTTGGGGTCTGAGGTCATGGCTCTACTGTCTGAGCACCTTTTGGTGGGTGAGGTGGGGATGGGGTGAGGCGGGGTGGAGTGGGCCGGGGTGAGGGGGGGGGGAACCCACACACAAACGAGCTCAGTGCCTGTAAATAGCAACAAAACAAACGCGTTGGGCTGAGTGCGGGCTTTGCGGCGACGGCGTTACGCGATGCAAGGGATGAGTTTGTCCTCCACGCCCAGGTGGAGAGAGACCCGGGGAGTATCCCGCGGACAAATGTTAGCATTCCGACGGTGAGTCACCGATGGAAACGCTATTGAGTAACCAACAAAGGTGCGGTCGGGTCCTCCAGGATCTCCGAATTCCACCTTTCCGCCCCCTTGAACGGCTTTTTTTTTTTTTTTTTTTGGAGTCCCGGCAGCGTGGGATCGTATTCCGCAAGCAACCGATCGGCCCTCTTTTTTTCCCAGTGATTCTCAATCCTAGCGCCGCCGCCGCGGTATGCCAGATATTTTTTGTCAGGTCTGCCGAACATAATTTGACCGGGTAGCACACTATGTGAACAGCAGGGTCGATTCTAGAACTTCTTGTCACTGTTTTGGACCCCAGGAGTGTTAACAAATTGCTTTCTGAACTTTTAAACCTGCATGTATTTGCTTATCCACTTCATTCTGTATTTCACTGTGAATGAGAGCATGCACTGCAGTCACACAGAGTAATGTTACTGTGAGACTGAAAAGATCTAAGCCCTGGGTCCAATAGGGCATTCACAGACGCCTGGGGGCCATTGAAGATATTGTAGGGGGTTGATTTGATATGCAGTGACTATGTATAGATTAGAGAATATATTTAATGCTATAAAAAATATGAATTTATATTTTTAAAAATATAACCTTTTTTAAAACTGAGGATGGGGGTCCCCTGGATGCCTTTGAGTCAAAGCTGGGGGTCTCTAATCAAGAAAGTTTGAAAACCCCTGCTCTAAGAAGTTCCACATGGAATGCACGTGTAAAAAAAAAAAAAAAACTATGAAAGTGACGAAGGCTGTGAACATTAGTCGCGTGGGAGGTTAGACCTGCACCCAGAAGCCCTTGCAGGGAAGGCGGGGCTTGCCACAGGTGACCTGCGTGACTGCGTGGGCGGAGGTCAGGGTGTAGAAAGGCCTGTCTCTCACACACAGGCCCGGCCCGGTGATGAATCGGGGGCCGTTGTTGCTAAGACAGGCAGCTCGATTGTGCAAAGTCAACTTCCCGAGCGGGAGTTGCTTAAACACACAATAAAGTCGAGTCTAAACAAAGAGCCAACAGGCCAGCTGCAGTGAGGAGGAGAGAGAGTCTGCACGGCTCTGTGAATATGGGCAACAGACAAGCGCACGCACACACACAGCCAGCCGGTCGGGGAGACAAACTGGAAAACTGGTCTTCTCTGTTCTTCATTTGTGTATCGAGATAAATACTCGACCCCAACCCCATTCTTTGACCTGAAAAATGCCCCTTACTTTCAACAGCATTCCGCCCTCTCACATCTTCTTCATGAAACACATTTCATTGTCTCTGGCACCTCTAGCATTTTATTATTATTATTATTATTATTATTATTATTATTATTATTATTCATTATCATCATCATCATCATCATTATTATTATTATTATGATTATTATTATTATTATTATTGTTGTTGTTATTATTATTATTATTATTATTATTATTATTATTATTATTATTATTATTATTATTAGTGTTGTTGTTGTTTTCTTTTTGTTGTAAAATATATTAGAACCACTCCTAACAAGATTAGTGTGTGTGTTTGCATTTCGGGTAATATGCAAATATATGTAACAACAATGGTGGTAGATTTAATTTAAAATTCGCTACTGTTACAGTCAGACATATTGTGTGTGTTATGCCCCTCACTCTTTGTATTTATGCAAATGGCCAAAAAAATATAAGAATTAATTCGGAATTTTCAGTTTCCAGAAAGTTCACGCGGTGAAACGGTAAAGGGTAGGTCATGTGTGACCCTTTTAATTAACCCTTTGAAGAGTGTTTTTTTTGGGGGGGGTTTTTTTGGAATGGTTTTTTTTTTTTTTTTAAGTCAGAGTTCTAGAACTCCATTGCTTTCAGTTACCGGCAGTGATTGTTGCGTCAGGCACACACGTTTTAGTTAAGAACATTCTAATCACATATTTGTGATGTCACACCTTAAAGGGTTAAATGCAGGAGAAGTTGGAGGGTTTGAGGGCTTCTTTCCACATGCAGTCTGTCTTAACATTGTTTCAGGTCAGACAATATTCATTGCACACGTGTGCACGTCAAAACTTAACTTGGATTAACTGATTAGGAAGATATTTAGAAATTATGCTATTAAATTCTTTGTAAATAAGCCCAAAGATTTTACACGAAATTAAACTTTTACACAATAAAATAAAATAAAATAAAATAAGC
>CM045891.1:2318971-2388971 GCA_025169545.1 Anguilla japonica
GTCTCTAAATTTACAGCGCATTCCTGCCGGGAATCGACCACAGAGGGGACAAATAACGAGGGAACAGAGGGGAGAACAGAGGGGAGAGGGGGAGAGAGGGAGAGAGGGAGAGAGGGAGAGAGGGAGAGAGGGAGAGGAGAGAGAGAGGGGGAGAGGGGAGAGAGGGAGAGAGGGAGTACGGAGCCTGTTTCTGGAAAGGGACGAGGTCTAATCGCCGTGTCAGTATATCAACCTGTCAGAGGGAGAAGTGCGCTGGACCTCTACCATCGCGAGCAGCGGCTTCTCGGTGTGCGTACAGGGCTGCACACCCAACTCTGTCTGGATCCTCCGAATCCAAAAACGACTCCGTTCATCAGACCAGGACAAGGTTGGGTTTCCATTTTAGAGTTAAACCGAATTATAAACAGAGGTTCAGGCTGCAAGAGAGAAAACATATATGAACATCTTGACACAAGTATAGCAAGTATATAAAGTATATATAAAGTGTTAGAACTATAATAATGTGGACACTTCAAATTAAACCTTATATTTACATTTCTGTATGCATACTTGGAAGAAAACCAAAAGGGTGTGTTTTGTATATATTAGCAGGTAAACACAAAAATCCAATAAAATTAATTTAGGGGAATTAGTAAAATCTGTAATTGCATAAATTCATGGACTGATTATTGTTTATTAATCTCTCTGTTTGTGTGTGTCTGTGTGTGGCTGTGTGTGCGCGCGCACGCATGTGTTGGTATGAAACCATATGCCCCCAAATTAAATGAGAAAATTATATATTTTTATGTTTTATAAATTTTGCAATATGTACAAAACAATACACCCCACCGTTGTTCAGCTCTTCCTGTAGGTATAAACCTGGAGCGTTTTTTTTATCATTTGCACACCTAAATTTTGTGTAGAATATTTATTAGCACCTTTAAAATGTTGTTAAATAAAGAAGGGATGTGGACCCACTCTAAAGAATAGGATTACACCTAACTGGGTTAATCCCTTGAAAATTTACAGTGAAAACAGAAAAACAGGTTTTTAAATGGGAGTATTTTGCTTTTTGACCACTGAAGCGTGACTTTAGTAAAATTATTTTAAATAGTGAAATGAGGCATGGCTTGACAGACAGTGAGTTGCCATGGCAAAGATGAAAATTAAAACAAAATAATTTAATTCCCTGCCACACCATTCCAGGCCAACCCACTCCCCGGAATCCTCAAGAGGAAGGTTATCTTTCTTTTTTAAATAAATAAATAAGCAAATTAATAAATGAATGAATTAATAAATAGGGAGAGCATAAATGTATTCTTTTAAAAACCCATACACTTACCTTGTCTGCGATTATTCCTTTTGATTTATAACATTACTGAAATGTTTTACCATTCGACTCAATGGACAATTTAATTCTGTTTTTCTGTTTTTTTTTTTTTTGTTTTTGTTTTTTTGGGTGGTCAGACTCAGTTCCTCCCAATCTTCCCGTTTCTGTCTTCTGCGAAGCCTCTTTGTAAAGCATTTCTATTTTAAAAAGTTCCGTACGAATAAAGTTGGATTGAAAAGAATAGCGTGAAAAGATTTCTATAATGTGTAGCATTAAGTGTTTGCTTATGGGGCAAGTATGAAGTCTGAAGTATTTATGATGGCTTAAATACAAACGAATGCCAATGACTCAGACATGAAAAATGCAAAACATATTTTTCTTAGGTTAGTCTCCAATATGTACCCTTCATAACACTGACTATTTTGATGGTGAGTTTTTTAAAATGCTAATTTATTATATGACGTAAATATGTATATATACCTGCATCTCGTTTAAATAAACCATAGTTAAATTACTGATTGTATTATAACTGGACTAATGACCCAGACTGCAACTAGAGAAATGACTCTATCAAAATCTGGGTAGTTCATTTAAGTGCTCATGGGTTGAAAGCACTGGTTATGCACGAAAACTCAACTCCTCAAAAAGAACAGAAAAGAAAAGACGAAAGAAAAAGAGAATTAGTGACTGTCTAAATGACTGTTATCAATTTACTGTGCTCTCTTGGGTCTACTGGGAATGAGAATTTAAAACACACAATCTTTCACTTCCAGGTGTTTGAAACTTATTTACATTTCGTAATTTGTTTGAAGTTTACATAATTGTTGTGCATACTTGTGAGAAATGCTTGCAAATTAGAAAAATACTGGAAAAAAATACAACTTTCATTCTTGGGAGAAAAACTATTTTGAAATCATAAATGAAATGTAATTTTACAAGAAGCTGAGAAAAAAATCTAAAGAAAACTGTGGGTAGTTGTGGATTTCTACCTTTTTATATTATTATGCATCAAGATATCTTTCAGGTTGATTGCAATTATTAAACCTCCATGTGGAATTGTTGGCACATTATTAAGGTTGGTTATTGTCTGTGCATTATTATATTGGTTGTTGTCTGTGCATTATTATGGTTGGTTATTGTCTGTGCATTATTATGGTGAGTTATTGTCTGTGCGTTATTATGGTCAGTTATTGTCTGTAGATTATTAAGGTTGGTTATTGTCAGTGCATTATTATGGTCAGTTATTGTCAGTGCATTTTTATAGTCGGTTATTGTCTGTGCATTATTAATTGCCAGTTATTGTCTGTGCATTATTATGGTCAGTTATTGTCTGTGCATTAGTATAGTCGGTTATTGTATGCACATTATTATGGTCTGTTATTGTCTGTGCATTATTATGGTCAGTTATTGTCTGTGCATTTTGTCATATTGTCTGTGCTCCCTCTCCCCCCCCAGGCACCCCCGGCCCCCCCAGCCCCTCGGCCCCTCCGGCCCCTCCGGCCCCTGACCCCTGGACCCCAGCGCACTGCCGCTGGGGGCCGATGGGAGTCTCCTGTGCTGTAGGGGCCCCCCCATACCACCCCCCCGCCCACCACCACAGAGAAATTCCTCACAATGGTGGGTTAAGATTACCGCTCCAAGTAGGCCCCCTAAAACCTGGGGCCTAACACTTAATACTGCCAGTTCAGCCTAATCCACTGATTAACCATTGTTTCCCTGAGACAGCACAACTGCTAAGTGGCCTCATAATCATGGGGAGGGTGGGTGAGGTGGGGGGGGGGGGGGGGGATAAGGCACCCCCAATCTCTCCTGATCACCACGCAGGTGAAAAAAAAAAAAGGGGGGGGGGGGGGGGAATTACTTCTCACCTAATTTGACAGCTGTTGTGCCTCTCGGGACCATTGTTATGCAGGTGCTCACATAATTACCTTAATTACAAAAACAAGATCTGCTGCGTCGCTGCCCTTCCCCCGGCTGGTTCGCACCCTGGTGTTTGTTTATCCGTCTCTGAGAACATTACAGTTCCTCAGGCCGGACGAGACTACCGAGCAGGAGGGCTTTCCGTCGCCTTCCAGAAGGGCTGGGAGCCGACAGCACAGGACTTACACATTCTGTCACTTCAGTCGACAAATTTGGATGTCCAAAAATTCTTGATTTTCCGAAACATTGCGGAAACATTGAGTGGACTGGCTACATCTTAACGTTTTAAATAATAATCATAACCCTGAGTGTAACAACCTAACAGCTAACAGAATATTTCCATTTTTCAGTCCTGCTCATTCCCATTTTCATTCAAATTGAGCTCGAATTAACGCTCAGTTTAGCTTTTGCTGAACGGGGACATCTTTGACGGGGTGCAAAACAAGTTGGATATGAGTTTGTGCAAATAAAGTGCAAATGTAAAATAAAATAAAAGTTTTACAATTTTTTGTCAAAGGGAGGGAGCTTCCTTGCCTGGGAAAGCTTTGTTTTATGGCCTGCAGCCTCTGACTAAACAGCTTAAGTAATTTCAAATGGATAATGGATTTAAAAACATAATCAAATATTTTTTTTATTTTCACACCGAGGGACCCTACTGGACCCAAACTGAAAAACAGTGTAACTCCTTATTTAACTGTAACTGTACAGGGCATGTTTTCTTGTATCATGAAACCTGATGTAACCGAGTGCTTTGGGTGGAAAGGTGGTTTTTAAATTGCATTAGCCTAGAGTAACAGAAATGCAAATAGCACGCAAATGTGATGGGCTAATCATTAAACGAAGTGTCAGATCATTCAAGCATAGAGTTGTTCAAGAGCACAGTTAAGTGAGTAATTCGTTAGGGCACTCATGCCGCACGGCGGAAAAACTCTGACTCTGGCTCAGAAAGACCTGGCTTCCGGATAATCACCGGACTTTTAATTCATTATTCAGGATTTGATTTAACGGGTAGCTTGTAATGAGCACCTCCGCCCGTGAAAACGCTGCAGTCGCGAGGAAAAAAAGCGAGCTCAGTTCCGCGCGAAACGCGCCGCTTTTCTCCGGCTTGCCTTCCAAGTCATTAGAATTTCGCGGCACTAATTGGAAGCTGTCGGCCTTTTTTCTTTTTCTTTTTCAGAACAATGACGTCACAGTGTTCCCTCATTGCGAACGTTCTGCATTGTTCGCTGACGAGCGTCGAGCTCGCGATGTACACCTCCATTAAATCACCTAGGCTACAGCTGACAGGAAGAACAGATGATTAGATTCATCCATTTGCTATAAATATTACTGGATCTGCACTATGTCTGGTTTTGTATGATAGTTACCCGTGACTCTGCAGTCAGTTTTGTCCCATCAGTACTCTTGTAAATTAATTCGTTCTTATAAACTGTATAACCTCAGTTCAGCCTCTTGAGCCCACAACATCTTTTTTAGTATGTGGCAAGGCAACAGTATTTGATGCTGTTGTCCTGGCTACCTATCTAACAATGAAACTAACATGGAAAAAAATTATTTAAGCATATTTTTCAGTTTTGTTTTGACGCTCAAATCGTAATTGGCCGTTTTTTAAGAACTGTTCTTTGCAGTTATCTTGATTTTTCAATTAAGGTTGAGACAGACAGAGAAAACGGAATTATCAAATACCTACGCAAGAAAAATTAACTTTCCCAACATACCATGTCTCTAAAAATGAACCAATAAAAATTAAATCAGCGGATGACGGGGCCTCATTAACTTACTGAAATCCCTCCATCTCTTCTTCCTCAGTCAGTGTCTCACGGGCATTTTGCAGAAAAGCGGAGCACGGCTGGCTCTCTCCTAATTGGCTGCCGTTCAATCATTATTGTTCACCTCTGACCCCACCCCTAGTTTCCTCTCCTATGATTGGCCAGCCGTGCATTCCAATGAACTTGTACATTATTTCAGTTAGCTTAGAGGCAGTTAGCTGTGTGGTCGTATGTGGCAGCACGCCAGTGTGTGTGTGTGTGTGTGTGTGTGTGTGTGTGTGTGTGTGCGCGCGTGCATATGTGTGTGTGTGTGTGCGTGTGTGTGTGTGTGTATGTGTGTGTGTGTGTGTGTGTGTGTATGTGTGTGTGTGTGTGTGTGTGTGTGTGTGTGTGTGTGTGTGTGTGTGTGTGTGTGTTTTTTTAATTTAATTTAGCATTTGTGTTGTGCTTCCTGTTGCAGAGAGTAAGTCTGCGGCTAATAAGAGCCCGGGTCAGACGTGCCGGCCGAGGCTGAGAATCGGGGGGGATCGGGATCATCTGGCGGGGCGGTGAATGCGGCCTTGTTTTCCGCGAGCTCGGTTTCAATTTGCCCGAGATCGTCGGCAGCCGCTCGGCCCGCACCGCCATTAAGGGCTCCGGCTTTTCACAACGGCGTGCGCGCTGAGCCCCGCGCCGTCCGCGGGCCGATACGCCGCTTCCATTAAGGCCCGAAAATCCCTCCCAAACAGCTAAATTGCAGGCTTCGCGTTTTGTGAAGAAGAAGGAATAATAAAAAAAGGAAAGAAAAAAAAACGAACCTAAGAAAAAAGGCTAAATTACAGGAGAGGACGAGATGTTTTGGTCTGCGAGTACAAAGCCGCCGTGTCGTGTTTACACAACAGCGAAACGGGAAGGCCATGAATTCAGTCGCGAGGCAAATAAATGTCACATTTCGGGATGAGGCACTCCGCTTCTCACGTTGCGCTAAACAGAGATGAGTCCTGAGAAGCGTTGCATTGTGGGGCTTGTGCCTGCGAGGAGCGGGTGAGCCAGCCACTCGGTGCTAAACCAACACCCCGAACCTCGCCGAAGGGCTCAAACACTAGCGCTGCGCAGAGCGGAGGGGAAGTGAAGTGAAACCGTGCACACACACCGCATGTTTGTGCTGGCCATGCCCATTTCTGTGCATACACGCTGTTTAGAAATGCATACACACACACGCACTTGCTTGCATGCGAACGGACACACCCACACCCACACACACACACACACCCACTTGCATGCATGCGCATGGACACTAATGCACACACACACACACACACACACATAGGCACACACACACCCATAGAGGAGTTGTGTTTGTTTACTTCAGCGCGTAAATCCTCCTGGTAAATACACAGTGCAAACAGGACTGCAGAGGTGACCTGTCAACAGGCATACCTGGCCACAAAGCAGCAGGACTGCGAGATGCTGCGCGATTACACACAAGGGTGGGGAGGCCGGTGTGGCGGCAAGGGGGGGCCGGGGAGCTTTCCGAAAGGTAAACAGAGGTGGGGTCAGGCAGAGAAGCTTATTCACACATTGTCTTTGTTCACGCAGGTCAGAGCAGCTCAGCCAGGTCTCTTTGGGGGATCCTGTAGGCAAGGTGCCCCCTAATTGGGTTAGCCCTCGAGAAGGCCCTCCTGATTGAGGTAGCCCCCGAGAAGGTGCTCCTGATTGGGGTAGCCCTCAAGAAGGTGCTGCTGATTGTGTAACCCTCAAGAAGGTGCTGCTGATTGGGTTAGCCCTCAAGAAGGTGCTGCTGATTGGGTTAGCCATCGAGAAGGCGCTGCTGATTGGGGTAGGCCTTCAGAAGGTGCTCCTGATTGGGTTAGCCCTCCAGAAGGTGCTGCTGATTGGTTTAGCCCTCCAGAAGGTGCTGCAGATTGGGTTAGCCCTCGAGAAGGTGCTGGTGATTGGGTTAGCCCTCGAGAAGGTGCTCCTGATTGGGGTAGACCTCGAGAAGGTGCTCCTGATTGGGGTTAGCCCTCGAGAAGGTGCTCCTGATTGGGTTAGCCCTTGATCCAGGCCTAACTGGTAGCCTGCGGTCATCGCCACTCGGCCATGCTCTATGGGGGGTCCCGGGGGGGGGCAGGAGAATGGGACCTCCGTTCGGAGAGCGCTGCTTGTTTTTCCAGCCCTGTGAGGACTTGCCTGGATGTGCTTTGGCATGCACACAAGCTGGCAGAACACAGTGGTGTAAAGAAATTTTTTTAAAAAGCATGTGTGTGGTGCTTCAGGATGGAGGGGGCATGTGTGAGTGTGTGTCTGTGTATGTGTGAGGGGGCATGTGTGTGTGGGGGGGGGGGTGTGTGAGTGTGTGTATTGGGTGGGGGGTTAGTGTTATGGTCAGAGGTTGAATTTGACTGAAGGAGGACTGGCAGCGAGCCTGAGGACAGTTTTTCTTTCCCTCTGTAACCCAGGGCTGCACAGAAACGCGCCTCTCCGCTCGTGAATAAAGTTCTTTATGCAGAGAAGCCACATCGCTCGGTTACGTCATTCTCGCAGCGATACAAATGACCGCACGGTATCACTGACGGATTACCACGCCTGCGCTGGAAGAGAGACAACCACAAATCCCGGCAAATTAATCTTGACAGATATACTGCCTGTTTGTTAGTAATGTGTTTACTACAAGATATTAATCAAAGTAATAGCTTGTAGCCGCTCTCGTAATTGAAGGTTTGAAGACCTTGGCTGAGTGATTGACTGACAATCGCAAACGTTTCGTCCGTGTCACGTGCCAATGAATCTAGCTGTTGACAGTTCATAGTAGTTCATTTGTTTAGAACTCTGGGGCTAAGTTTCCCTCACTCCAATTTTTAACTTCACCTTTAAAATAATACACCGGGTAGCCTTTCCCACCAATAAAAAAAAGACATATAAACGTAAGTGCATCGGAACCAGAGAGTCGCACATGGAAGGATACACGTGAATTTTAATAAAAGTTAGACAAGCCTAAAGTTAAACGGCGTGAAATTTATTCAAACGAGCTGTTGGCCTGGTTTTTGTAAGGTCTTGTGAAAACAGAGGTCTCCTCTGCATTTAACAGCCGACAGAGCCTTCGCTGAAAAAAACCGACTCGCGCCTGAGAAACAACGTGCAGCGCTGGCAATTAAGGGCCCTGCGCTCATTTCCAGCATGGCAGACTGCTACTGTGTGTGGAGGAGGAGGAGGAGGAGGAGGAGTGGAAGAGGAGGAGGCAGAAATTGGTTGCACAGAAGGGATTAACCTGTCTGCCTCTAGACTCTCCTCCCACAACACCAGACACCCCTGTTACCTAGCAACTTTGGCTGAGCAGTTTCTCCAAGCCTCTGAAACAATAAAGTCGTCAAGACGTTTTTTTTTTTCTTTTTTCCTTTTATTTTTCTCAACACCCTCCTCGAACCTGAAGGTGTGGCTGAAGCGCTTTCTTCTCATATTCAGGATTACCATTTCCTTCAGAAACGATGTCATCAGATGCTCCGTTTCTTCTGTATGCTTCACCCTCCCACCCCCACCCCAGTTTTAAAAAAACAACAATTACACTTACAAATCCTAGTAAGAATAAGCAAAACAGTAGCATAACGCTCCGAAATTCTCGAGATATAATATTTCAATGAGTGTTTGTTTTATGTCAGCATTTATTCAGAGAGGATACAGTGTTATCTTTTGGTTAAAATGGGAGAAAGAAAATAACTTGCTTCAAAGGAGCATAAGAAATCATAACGCCCTTATAATATTTATGTCTATATGCACAGATATCCTCCCACACCCACACAATATTAAATTCAGTTATTCCAGCTGTATCAATTTTGTACCAAGGGTCACAGAAGAGAGATATGTAAATCATATGATATGTATGCATGTGCGTGAGTATGTTGAAAAGCTCATTTAAAGCTCACTGGTTTTGGAAGACCAATGGTTTGAGGCCAGAGGAGCAGCTCTACATCTGCCTCAGTTCTGCCCTAAAGTGTGTGCCTTACAGTAACTGTCATGGCTGTTCCTTCGGCAAAAGGAAGTTAGTGTAGTTCCCTCCTAAGATCTGGCAATTCAAGTTTGTCCCCTGTAAAAATATGATATTTTAGAAACTATTTTCACTGCAACACGTCTTTGTCATCCAAAGCACTTGTATTCAATATTATTTATCTTGTTTTATTCAACGTTCTCAGGACTGGCCTTAAAGTAACTCGCTGCTGTTGTGTAAAACAGGGCAAGCTCTGCTGCTTACAGACAGCCTAGGCAGAGGGTAAGGTGGTGGTTCCAAAACTTTTTTTTAGTCACGCCCACCTTTGGTAATAGGACATTTTATTAACCCCCCCCAACCCTGTGCCTTTTTCCTTCAAACCTCACTGTGCCCCCTCCCCCCCTGTTGCCTCTCTACACCCCCCCCCCCCCCCATTTTGGGAAGCAGCAGGATTAAGGGGAGTAGCCCCACAGTCAAGCTCCGAGCTGAACTCGATGGCAGTAAGTTCGTCTCGGAGTGCACCTCCCCACCTCACCTCCGCTCACGAGTTTCCTGTGCCTCCCCTCCTCACCTCCGCCACCAGTTCCTGCGCCTCCCTCCTCACCTCCGCTGGTGAGTTTCCTGCGCCTCCCTTCCTCACCTCCGCTCACTAGTTTCCTGCGCCTCCCTCCTCACCTCCGAAGCCAGTTTCCTCCGCCTCCCTCCTCACCTTCGCTCGCAAGTTTCCTGCGCCTCCCCTCCTCACCTCCGCTCGCGGGTTTCCTGCGCCTCCCTCCTCACCTCCGCTGGTGAGTTTCCTGCGCCTCCCCTCCTCACCTCCGCTCACTAGTTTCCTGCGCCTCCCTCCTCACCTCCGAAGCCAGTTTCCTCCGCCTCCCTCCTCACCTCCGCTCGCGGGTTTCCTGCGCCTCCCTCCTCACCTCCGCTCGCGGTTTCCTGCGCCTCCCTCCTCACCTCCGCTCGCGGGTTCCTGCGCCTCCCTCCTCACCTCCGCTCGCGGGTTTCCTGCGCCTCCCTCCTCACCTCCGCTCGCGGGTTTCCTGCGCCTCCCCTCCTCACCTCCGCTCGCGGGTTTCCTGCGCCTCCCTCCTCACCTCCGCTCGCGGGTTTCCTGCGCCTCCCTCCTCACCTCCGCTCGCGGTTTCCTGCGCCTCCCTCCTCACCTCCGCTCGCGGGTTTCCTGCGCCTCCCCTCCTCACCTCTGCTCGCGGGTTTCCTGCGCCTTCCAAAAGCACTCATTTCAAACGGGAGGCGCTCTTTTCATGTGTGTGTGTGTTTTTTTGGCCTTTTGTGTGCCAACCGACGGCGCTTTCTGAACTGCGCTAATGATGCCGAATATCCTGAGTCTGCAAGCAGGGGCAGGTCGGACAGAAAGGGCAGACAGAGGGAACACCAGCCCCCCCCCACCCCCCCCCAAAAAAAAAAACAAGGGGAGGTTGGGCCCCCAACTACTCAAAAGCAAGAGGAAACAACACCCCGCCCCACCCAACCACTTTCTTCAGATCCAAACAGACTGTTATTACGTGCCAGAGACTACAAAGCGAAAGGACGCGGAGATGCACGCAAAGGATCATGGGAAACCGGTGGGCAGGAGTTGCAGGCATGAGGAGCACGTCTGACTTCCCGCGAAGCGCCACGTACCCCGAGAGCGCTCGCGACGCTTCCACCCTCAGGGTGGCGGGAAATAAAGAGCGCTGTCGTGCTGTGATGGGGACACTGTTCCATGGGAGGTGCTCTGATGATGATGATGATGACACGCACCAGGTTTTTTCCACGAAGGGCCCCTTTAACGGCAGCCTCCTTTTTGCAAACAGGCATCTTCCCCTGTTTCTCTCGTGACATTTCCAATGCTAGTCTTAATTTTTTACTGCAATTATCATGTCACCATTCTGACAAGAGCCCTCGCTACCACCCATCATGTAGGTTAGCCTCATACACAGCCTCTGAATGGGATTCGTCTCCACCTACTCTTTGGGTTCTAGGTAGCTTTCTTCTGACAGATTTCAGCTAAAAATGTGTGCTACATTGGCATACCAATGATGCTAAAACACCCACCCTGGATAATACTTCATCCACTTTCAGAGTACTTTCCAAAGACCCTTAAATCACACTTCAGTCTCTGCATTTGATATATTCCACTTCTCTGGCCAATGACACCCATGTATACAGACAGAAATAACTGAATGGAATTGTACTGCCATGGAGTGGAGACATGATCAGCTAGTCTTTATGACCAGGGCCAGGCCATATGGTCAATCACAGAATTCACAAGTAGATGCATTTAAGCATTACTTGTTCATGTTGTTGTTGCTGCTGTTTTTTTTTTTTCTTCTTGATAATTCTGAATCCACTCATAAAATTATGCAGCACATATTAGAAAATACACACAGTTGTTGAAACTGGACCCAGTCACATGTTTTATTATATTAAGCACAGATTATTATTTATTTTTATTTTATTTTTATTTTTTTAGCAATCAAAGTATTTTGCACTTCATCACCTGCAATTGCATCAGTCCACTTCCAGCACGGCGGTGCTCTTTGAGTGACAGCTAATGAAGGCTGAGTCAGATCTCGAACAAAAAATAAGTCCGCAGACACATCTTTAGGGGCTTGGTAGTGACATTCATTTATTGTCAGAGTCATTAAAGCATCAAGGCATACAATTCGGTGATGAAGATGGATGATTTTTTTTTAACCGGGGGGAGATTATGGCTTTGTGAAGCGTGAAGGCCACCCGCAGCCATGCGCCCGCGCGCGCGCGCTCCATGGTAGCCTACCTGTCGGAGCGTCTCTAAAAGCGACAGGGGGGAAGAGACGCCTAATTTAGAATCAGCCCCACAGATAGTCGTTCAGGCTCGCGACAAATAAACGCTAAATTATGTTATCGACAGACATCCCGCGCACGTTTATTTCACGGAACAATCGTTAGATTTCCTGTCGTTTCCTCAAAAACGAAAACAGTGTATTATTAGTCTGTGCAAGTCGGATAATGAGCTAGCGGCCTGCCCCAGCCATCACGCGACGTCAGTGAAGCTGAAAGACAGTCAAAACATCGGAGAGATTTCAATTCTGCCGTCCTGACTGACGGCGTCGTTCGCAGAAATTTCCGTCGGGTTGCTGTCTTTAAGTATTTAAAGGTTTTTGCGTGTCAAAGCCGTGAATAGACCAGAAGATGTCTGGCAGTTTTCTTCTCATCTTGTTTTCTTTTCCGTCTTACTTTGTGGGGAGAACAAGCCACTTGCTTGTTTTTTAATTGTGTCCTCAATACACATATCGGTAGTGGTAGGCCGACATTAAGGGCATATACGTTTATGTTCCATAATACATACTGTAGATAAAGTACGCCAGTGTATATGCGAGAATAGTGGTACTTTAAAGGCAAAAGTTTATGTTCCATAATGCATACACTGTGTGCGCTCAGTTCATTTAGATAAAAGTTACGCCAGGGTTCGACCTCTTTGAAATGAACACTGTGAGAAAGACACTAGGGTTATCATTAGAATCATCCCTTCAAAAGAGTGATGCCACCGTCCAGAACGCTGTTTTATCTTCTCATAAATGGGTAAATAGAGTGCTATAAATAACGAATATAATTTGGGTAAATATACCTCGTCAGACTGTGTTTCACTCAACTGCAGTAACCACGTCGACATAAACAGCTCTGTGATTGTTCACAGTCGCGTAGCATTTGTGGTCCACTAAGTAAGTTCCAAAGGGGTTGATTGTGTATTTTGTGAGTATTTGAACACTTGGGTTTTTTTATTTTTTTAAACTTCAGTTAACTATAAACCACTAAACTGCTTGTCTTGACCAGTTTTGTAATTTTCTCTATTTACTTATTTTTTTTAAAACATACTGTCAGGATGTCAGCGGTTATACGTTATGTACCATAAACAAGCAGATCGTGTCATCCCTCCAGTCCTCATTTTGGGGAATAATTACCGCTTTGAAAATAATCTTATATGCATGACGCTAATAGCGGAGCGCCGGTGCAGTTATTACAGCAGATGTTCTCCCGCACCTTTCATTGTAGCCTTTGATGCTACGCTTTTGTGCAGGTGTCCAGCTCACCGTTTTCGCAACGAAAATAAACAGCACTTTTGCGTTTCCTCGCGTATGACTAAAATCACCGGGGGTCAGTGCCATTTAAAACAAACAACAACAACAAAAAAAGAGAGAGAGATCGCTGCCTGTAATCTGCCCCGCTCTGAAGTTACCCCAGTCCGCGTGTCGACGCTTCGGTTGTCTTTCGCGGTGTGATTCCTTGTTACTGTTGAGACTTTTGTTTTTTCTCTCGCTTTACCGATGGGTGTTGTTTTAGCGAGAGAACGATAATCGCGGACTGAAAGCGTCTCTTGGGAGGTCCTGCTACTTGAATCTGGAAGGTGTTTCCCCCGATTGTGTATTGTATCATGCCAGGACAGTCAGTGTTGGCATTAGGGACGATGTTGTGGATTGACGTGATAAGCAAAGTGTGGATAGAAGCTTACATGTCATGGTCTCACGGCTCCACGGTCCCGTTCGGCTCCAAACGTTTGCAGCTGCATTAACCACATCAATGCGCAGTAGCAACTTTGCGCCAGCATGTCTGTTTTCTCAGTAAATTCAGTCTTGATTTCCTTGATTAACCCCCCCCCCCCCCCCACACACACACACACACACCACTTTGGTCAAGTGGTAGCATTGTGCCCGAGTGTCTCTAGAACGTTTTTTTTTTTCATCTAATAAACAGCAAACCTTACTGGACATATTCATTAAATTACCTCACCAGAATTTTTTTTTTTTTAAAGAATGGGAAAAGAGTCAACACTATTCAGTGGACTGTGTATTTCTGCCTGGTTCTCATGCGCACGCGTTTGAAGTTCTGGATGATATACGTTGTTTTTACTGCGTCTCTTGCTAAATCCGGCAATGGTATGCCGCTGGAAAAGGCCTTGTCTCTTTGAAAGCCGTACAGGCTGTGTCATGTCCAATGCAAATACTCTGTTGCTGGTCTTGTTGTAAGTATACAATTGAGGCCCACATACTCAGCTTATCCCCAATTTTCACATGCATCCCACAGGCTTACAGCCTACACCGCAGCGAAGTGGGAAAAGGCTGATTTGGACCGAAACTTTGGAAAGTTTTGTGCGCATTTTTAGCTCTCCTGCCTAAAACCTCACATTGCTTTGGCACGGCTTTACTAGCGTAATATAAAAAATGTATTTTAAATGCCAACTCACATTATTATATATTATTATATCATATTATTTTTTTAGTGAAATAATTTCCATACGTGCCCCTGTCCTTTGTGGCATTCTAATGGAACTCTGAACGGTTTTGCTCCGTCTGGCTGTGTGAGGTATGGAAACAATAGGGCGCGAGTGTTTGACAGGAATTTAGCAAAAGGGATCTCTGATGGAAAATTTCCTAAACCTGTACTCTGCTCTTACCCTCTGGCCTTGTCTGAAAGCTGTCCCTTCAGGCAGGTCCTTTCACATTCTCTCTGTGGCGCTGGAGGTATATACGTATGTAGATTATCCGCTTCCCGGGGGTGGTGGGGTGGGGTGGGGCGGGGGGGGGTGGGGGTGGGGGAGTGGATGGAGGAAACAAGAGAAGCCCTTCTTCCAATTACTCCCGCGACATACAACATGCATGTGGACCCTTCATGGATATGTATGCAGAGGAGGACCGTAATTTCCCAGGGCGGAATGTTTCACTTTGCATCGAAATGCTGCGTAAATGCGCGGCCACTCTCTGGCGCGCGAGCGCCGGTTAAAAGAGCGCGACGCAGCGGGAGCCGTGCCGCGTGCTCTGCCCAAACACGAAAAATATGTACGTGCACAAACTATGTGCATGTTCTATTAATGCTGCATTCGATGTCATTGTGTGCATTGTGTGGTAGTATTCGATTGTGCGTTTCTTTTTTTTTTGTTTGTTCATGATATACCATTATGTCACATTTCAATAGTAAGAATGCTCTCTAACAATGAGACAGGATATTAACTATTGATGCTTCAAAAGAGCCAGGTAATGGAAATTGTTTCTTCTCGTCTAGTGCGTAATTACCTGTTGGTACAACAGTATATGCAAGGTAAACCCACTCATTAGGAGCAGATGTATAGTGTGTGTGTGGGGGGGGAGGGGGGGGGGGGGGAGGACTGAATAGAACTCTCTGTTTTCACACCATCGCGTAATTACAGCCTAGCTCCTTCCACTCTTGTGTTGTCAGAGCTTTCTCATCCCGAAGTGAACTAAAGTTTGTTTAAGGGGCAAAATGAAAAATGCGTAAAGCTCCTCTGTTGTCAAATCACGTCCCCCCAAGTGCTGTTCTGCAAAGAAAAGAAAAAAAGGGAAAAAAAAGAAACCTGGTGTTGATCCTCTTCAAGCAGCAAGCTTGTCTGCTGTTGACACAAGCGCTCATTTGGAAAGGGGCAGAGGAGGAGAGACAGAAGAAAAAGAGAGGAGGAAAAGAGAGGAGAAACAGAAGGAGAGACAGAGGGGAGACAGGAGAGACCGAAGAAAAAGAGAGGAGAAAAAAGGAGAAACAGTAGGAGAGACAGACAGGAGACAGAGGAGAGGAGAGACAGAGGGGAGACAAGGGAGGAGAAACACAAGAAAAGAGGAGAAACAGAAGCAGAGACAGAGGGAGAGACAGACGGAAGACAGAGTGTGTGTGGGACAGGCAGAATCGTGAGAGCTTTGGCCGTGGGCTGTCTGCTAGGGCAGCCTCTCCAGGGCGGGGGGGGGGGGGGGGGGGGGGGGG
Organism: Anguilla japonica; assembly: GCA_025169545.1. Classification (NCBI taxonomy): domain Eukaryota; kingdom Metazoa; phylum Chordata; class Actinopteri; order Anguilliformes; family Anguillidae; genus Anguilla; species Anguilla japonica. The sequence continues at coordinate 2,334,681 of CM045891.1, forward strand.
GGGGGGGGGGGGGGGGGGGGGGGGGGTGTTTGGGGTGGGGGTGGGGTGGGTGGGGGGGGGTTGGTGTTGTGGTGTGGTGGTGGGGTTGTGGGTTGGGGGGGAGGGGGGGGGGGGGTTTTGTGTGGGGGGCCGCTACCCCACCAGCAGGGCCCTGACGAGCTCTTTACGGGACCCACAGAGGAACACTCCAGGCCAGAGGAAGCTGTGTGCTTTAGTAGGAGTGTACTTTAGGAGCATACTTTAGCGGGAGCGTACTTTAGTGAGAGTGTACTTCAGCTCACAAACAGCTCTTGTCCGCATTTCTGGGCCCTTGTTCTGCATCTGTGAGTGTCTGCAGGACTAAAACCCAATAATGTCTGTTAGACGAGGAAACTGTTTGACCTCATCCATCAACCCCCCCCCCCCCACAGTCAGCCTCTCAATAAAAGAGCTGTACTTTCTGAGCCGTTTTGACTGTCTGGACAGGAGACCGTGAGAGAAGGGGGGGCGGGGGGGGGGGGGGGGCGCTGATATAATCACAGCAACCAGCCAGTTTCCGGAGGCATAACCTCACAAAGACATCATCTTTAAAAAAAAAAAAAAAACATTCTCTCGTTCTCTCCAGCAGACAAGATGGCCCCTGACAGTGATTGACAGCAGCTAACAAAGCAATGTCTGGAGACAAGACAAAAAAAAAAAAAAGAGAGAGAGAGAGAGAGAGAGAGAGAGAGAGAGAAAAGTTTCCTGCACTCAAATGAGGGGAGGAGGGCCATTTTGAAGCGAAGGCTGTGTAGGAACCGGGGGGGCGGGGGGGGGGGGGGGCCTCGTTCTGCAGGGCGAACGGGGAGGGAAAGATTCAGAGGCATTATGCAGAGACCCGGTGTGACATCAGAACAAAGCCAACCGCTGCAGCTTGTTAAAAAAAGCAGTCTATTAGAGCCCCCATCCCCTGTGTCCTCCGCCGTCCCCCCGTAAATTGGCTGGTGAACTCTGCCTCTCTCATGTATATGGATCGGAAATCCCCGTAGGAAAGGCCGGGCATGGTGTGGGTAACGAATGCAATTTGATATAGAGGTTTGCTCAAGTGGTGTTTTTTTTTTCTTCTTTCTTTCTTCCCTTTTTATTTTAATCAACCAAAAAGGTTATTCAGACAACATGGGCGCCCGGACATCCAATGTCCACAATGTCCCCTTTAGTATTTTTTATTGAGTGGTCAGCAATTAAGGGCAGTAACGCGTGTCTAATCACACGAGTCTCATAATTGTGTGAAGCCATTCCGACTGTCTGATCTGAAATAAATTGCTGTTTAACAGCTGTTAAGTGGTAACAGTAATTTATATTTACGAGGTTTTTTCTGTTAAAAAACAAACGCTGCTTTTGAATTTGTCAGAATTCTATCAGTTTCTCAACTGGATCTCAGGATCTCAAAGGGCTTTTAAATTATATATATATATATATATATATATATATATATATATATATATATATATATATATAAAGAGACCTTCTGGTTCTGGAAACTGCTTAAGCTTTTTCAGCTACAGGGACCTTAGTGCCATGCACACGTTTGAAACTGACAAACTGCATGCAATGTTTTGACACTGAGTCCTCAAACTTTAAAGTGCCATTTAATTGTAAGGTCTTTCTGATTGCAGATTCCATAAAGCCAACCGAGGATGGACATGTTCCGGCAGGGTCCAATCATCACAGGAGGAAAACACAGCCTTTGGCAGGTGCAGCACTGAACGGAAAAATGACTGCTTTCATTTGACTCTTGAGAAGCAATTCCTTTAGTTTTACTCGTGACACTTGACAATAAGGTCACATGAATTGGCATTAACTAATGTAGTTGTTAACATGAATTAACGATGTACAAATTCATTAATTAAGCATGAAATTTAGTTAGTAGTTAACAAATGCATGAGTATTTATACATTAGCAAAACATAGGATAAACCTAGGATAATTAGTCAACCATTTACAAATATACAAACAGTTTTTTTAATCCCAATATGAATTGGCACAAACGAATGTGGTTGTTAACATGAATTAATGATGTACAAATTCATTAATTAAGCAGGAAATTTAGTTAGTAGTTAACAAATGCATGAGTATTTATGCATTAGCAAAATATAGGATAAACTTAGGATAATTAGTCAACCATTTACAAATATACAAACAGTTTTTTTAATCCCAATATGAATTGTAGTTGTTAACATGAATTAATGATGTAAAAATACATTAACAAAGCTATACAGATTAAGTTTCCAGTAGTGAGTAGCTAAGAACTACATTAGTTAATACCAATGCATGTGACCTTGTTATAGGAGTTACCGTTTTGTTCATAGATATACAACTGTGTCTCAAATGCTCCACTAGTTTCCTATATAGTGGATTAACTAGACTGTCAGCCATTTGTTATAAATCGACTGAGACCCTAGTTAGCCCACTATAAACGGAATGAGTGGATAAAATGGGACAGGGCCTAGGTCTGTGCTGGGGGTGTGGGCATTTCCTCTGTCTTTGTATTTCTGCACAGTTTGTAGGAGAGTGTGGAAAGGTATGGGATAGTATAGGAGAGTATGGGATGGTATAGGAGTGTACGGGGTAGTATATGACAGTATGGGATGCTAAAGGAGAGTATGGGATGGTATATGAGAGTATGGGGTAGTATAGGAGAGTATGGGATGGTATAGGAGAGTTTGGGGTAGTATAGGAGAGTATGGGATGGTATAGGAGAGTATGGGATGGTATAGGAGAATATTGGATAGTATTGGAGAGTATGGGATAGTATGGCACTAAATCTTCTGTAGATATTCTGGTCTGTACACATGGTTCTCAACCTGGTCACAAACTGGTCTTCGCTCACAGCCTATACTGATCACAGCCTGTGCTGACCTAAATCTAAAATAATCCCAAGTGAACATTTAATTTGGAGGATCCATTATTCCCCAGACACCGACACCGATCTGGAAACACAGTTGTGCGTAGCAGGCCTAGATTTTGAGGAGGCCACATAAGAAGTAATGATGTAATGCGGAGAGCCACCCGACCAATCACAGAACGGCATGCCGGAGACGTCCAGCCCAGGGCAGACCGCGGAGTCCAAGTTCACCGGAGACGCCGTGGACAATAGCCCTGCAACGTGAGAGGGAGGGCGACAGGGGTAATCTCTCCGGGTGACAAGATGCAGATGGCTGGCCTTTGAGTGACAGGGCACTGGCCACGCTGAGATATTCCGGTTTTACCTGTCTCCGACACCTCAGACCCCAAGGGGGGAGAGCTTTTGTTTTGTTGCATTTTAAGAACCCCCACCCACCCCCACCCCTGCACACACCCCATCAACCACACTGCTTAAACTCTCCCCCTCCCAGAAAATACACACCCATGCTCCACTTAAAACGTAGAACAAAAAAAAGGAGAGTCTGTGTATTCTCTGCACAATCCGACTCAGCCCGAGACGTCTGAGACAGGTAAGTCTGAGCAGGTGAGTCTGTACACTGCAGTCCTGGTGATGGACAGGTGACCCCCGAGGGTCAGCAGACAAAATGGCATTACATCATGCCCAGAAAACACAGGGGGGAGAGTTGGGTGGGCGGGGGTTGGGGGGGGGGGGAGATGGGTGCAGATTATGAGCTCATTAGTCCCAAAAAAAAATTTTACACTGCAGTACAACGCTAATCAGACCATCCGTATGGTAGATTGTTTACACTCGCAACTCACACAGAGCGCACACTGTCTGCATGACAAACGTAGCATAAAGTTTTTGTCCATAAACATGAAATGGTATTAAAAAATATGGCTGGATTTGATCATTATTTTCCCTTAACTTTAACTCAAATTGCTTGTGGTCATTTTATTTTTCACATACACAGTTTGGTCTGTAAATTTAGGCAATTGCTGAACAGGCGATACTGTTATTACACCACTTGTTTTAGATTTGCGCACCAAATTTAAGGACAAATGTTTACTTAATTGCAGGTTTTTAGACTCCCTTCCTTTCTCTGGAACAGCTCATTTGACACGGATCCTCACACAATTAAAACATCAATTACTTGCTTTAAAACGCTCCAGATGTGTTGCGCTCCTCAAATTCTGCTTCCTCTAATTAAGTAATTATGGCATATTGCCCACAGCTGGAAGGGAAGAGGCCTTCACAAGAATCCTTTTGATTGAGGGAAGCTGGGTCATTTAGCAAATCCTACAATCCATTTGAGATAATAGTATTATTATTATTATTATTATTATTATTATTATTATTATTATTGTTGTCGTTGTTGTTATAATAAATCAACAAGGTGCACTGACTGACGTTTTTAAAATCGAAATAAAGCGTCTCCTCATCACCCTCTGGTTCAGTTGGCCCGGGTTCCACCAGCAGAAGCCCCTCCCACTCACTCATGGTGTCATGTGACCGTGAGTCGCGCGCGCTCGGACGTGTCCCTGCGTTACACGCCACCGCGTCTGCGCGGATCAACACGCCACCACTTTCGCGGCTCCCCCGTAGGTTAGCGCCATATCACCGCCCTCATTACATCTCGCGTGAGGGTAGCTTACCGCCACAAACCATGCGGGGGGGGGGGGGGGGGGGGGGGGGGCGGAGGGATGAACAATTCATGAAACATTCATGGCCCCGCTACATTTACACCCACTTTTCCTAATATGACGGGTGTCCCGTGACAAATAAATCTTTCAGAGTGGAAATGAAAGAGTGCGCCATTTTAAAAGGTTCTTTTATTTTTAAAAAAATAATAAAGGGGAGTGTGGTTTACTTGATACAACAAGTAGAGTGATAAACGTGCACGAGAGTGAGAGAGAGAGAGAGAGAGAGAAAGAAAGAAAGAGAGAGAGAGAGAGTAATGATGGTGTGATCACAGAAACCTTTGTTACGATGACAGCCGTGGGAATTTGTAAAAGCCTGCGGACGAGTTTGTATAGACTGAGCACGTCAGTCCTGAATCACAGACGCAAAAAAACAGACTCGCCTGCTTTTTTTTTTTTGTTTTTTTTTTTTTTCAACTGCAAAAAAAATGCAAAAAGAATGGGACAGAATGCGAGAGACAATCGAAGGGCGGCGCAGACACGCGCGAGCGAGAGAGCGAGCAAGTTCCCCGCCGAGCCTTTTCCCAGGAGCCGACCACGCCTGCGTTTCAGGCGCGGTGAACGGCGGCTAACCCCTCACAGGAAGTTGTCACCGCGCCGCGCGACCGCGGGACAAAACGGGGCCCGGTTGCCCCCGGGGAGCGGCGCGGTCTTTCACCGTCGCCCCCGGAGACAACAAAAGACAGACAGGAAGAACGCGGCGCGGCGAACGCGGCTCGGCGGATATCAGTAAGCGGTAAAGCCAAACGGTCTTAATGCCGCTGAACCGGAGGGCCGCTCAGAGAGCATCGAGCGGGCGTGGCACCGGCCACATTCGGCACACTGGGGCTACGGTGGCCCGCACGTAAATCATTTGGTCGCACGGGTATTTTCGCACAGGTGTGTGGCTAACTGCAATTACGCACTGTTTTGTTGCAATGCTGCCGTAAGCCTTATTTATGTAAGCGTGTGCGTGCATTTGCACAGGGCGGGCAGAGACTAATCTAGGTTCACGTGTGACAGGCTGTCGTATTGTTTTATCACTACATCGTATTACAATGGGAGGCCATTGCTGTTTTATTTCGACTAGTCCTGAAGCACTCCCTTCCAGGTGAGTTTCGGTCCCAGTAAATTTTGTGTAGAGCAGTAGAAAACACCCCCTTAGCCCAGGTGAAGACTCATCATGTGCACGCTGGTCTGGATTTTAAAAAAAATAAAAAAGAACTCCTGGCAAGTATAATTAAAAAGAGGGTGGGGACCATCCTCTCAGCTTGCTGCTGAAAGAGAACCTTTCCCTCCCTTTCAAAACAGCAGGGGGGGGGGTGGAGGTGTGGTTGGGGCATGGCGGTCACATGACACACCTGACTCATTCTTACGCTCCCCGACTGCGTTTCACGTGCACTCCCTCCCTCGCCTTCTCCACATCCCCGTTTCCACGACGACGATCCTACACCACATTTTGTACTGTCTCCCACCCTCCCCTGAAGTTTGTTTTGTTTCTGTTGCCCCCCTCTCCACCCCCCCCTTATACCCCCACCCACCCACCCACGCACCCACCCAAGCCCCTTTGATGTGTGGGAAATGTAGCTTTGCTAAATCCACCATTTCTACAGTAAGTCCCCCCCCCCCCCTCCCGCACCTTGATCGTATTAATGTGCTGAGATGGGCATCCCTCACTGGGTGGCACTGCCACACCTCGTCTTCAGGCCAAGTCCCGTCAAGTCCAGGGAATCAAAGGACAATGATGGAGACGCAGGGGGGGGTGGGGGGGGTGGGGGGGTTGGGGGGGGGGGAATTAAAACGCACTCCATGAAAAGTTCAACCACTGCGTAACCCTCGCTGGCACACACACACACACACACACACACACACACACACACACACACACACACACACACACACACACACATACACACACACGCACACACACACACACACTGCCGTCCGCCAGCGTCTCCCGTGCGCGCTCCTCGTGAACGCGCTCGGGACCGCGCGCCACCCCAGGACTGCTGGGAAAAAGGCCTGCTTACACAAGAGCGAGCCCTCGTTTGTCCCCTCCACGGTTTTAACACAACACACCTCCAGCCACCCGCTCCTGGAACTTGGAACGCACTCAACTCCATTCAGCGCGCGCTCACGGTGCACCCAACAGGAGACGGCAAAGAGGGAGAGAAATTACCTTTGTGTCCACAGGTGATATAACAGAATCCCTTTGATACTGCCAGGACACGCACTGTTCAGACGCAGGTGTGTTCAGGTTGAGTATACTGTAGCGATAATAGCCCTGAACAGACACTGTTTAGAAAATTCTTGCCAAGGGCATAAATGGACTCAAGTATTATTTGAATGCTGCTTTGCTGAAGTACAATAGAGCCTTTTTTTTAAAAAAAAAAAAACAAACAGAATTTATTCTTGTTTAAATTCTGTTGAGATACTTTCGTACTTAGTAGTAATTAGAGAGAGACAGAAAGGTTCTTTCATTTTGGGCCAGTTGACACAATTCAATTATTTTTGAGAAAATTCCACTCTGCCAGGAGTGGATATATATACATATAAGACCGCAATTTAAGAATTAAAATTCATTTTAACGTCGTCTTTTTAATGTATTTAATTTGCTCACTTTACGCGCTCGAGCACAGAGTTTTTGCCGCGAGTTTGCCGAATGTATTTACATGTGCCGAGCGATCCCGGGCCTAGACTTGTTCCGGCTCCGGGGCTACGCCTCGGGAGAACGGCCATAATGCCGAGGATTTGTCAGTTAGGAGACGCAGATCAACAGAGACTCAAATGGCCGGTTATCATTCCAGCCTGGGCTTGGGGATTGACTGAGGACACAAGCACAGGTTGACAAATATATATGGATCTTTATGGAGCACCGGCAAATTGGCTGTTTTCGTATATGCTGTTACACTTTGGGTATTTTATCACCATATATATATATATATATATATATATAGATATAGAACAGACATCGCTGTTTAATAGTCACACAGTTAGGAGACAGAGGGATGAGAAAAAAACAAAAACACCAACCAGTTGCACAATTTCAGTCTGAATGAGGATTATGCGAGACTTACCTGAATCCATTCAATCCCCACTTACCCCGTCTATCTCCTCCTCTCTCTCTCTTCCTCTCTACCCCTCTCTCTCTCTTTCGCTCTCTATCTCCCTCTCTCGCTTTCTCTCTCTCTCCCCTCTCTCTCTCTCTCTCACTCTCTCTCCCCCCCTCTCTCTCTCCCTCTCTATCACCCCCTTCCTCTCTCTCTCTCACTGTCTCTCTCTCTCCCTCTCTGTCTCTCACTCTCTCTCTCTCTCTCTCTCTCTCACTGTCTCTCTCTCTCCCTCTCTCCACTCTCTCTCTCTCTCTCCCTCGCACCTCTCTCTCTCTCTCTCTGCCTCCTCTGTCGCTTCACTCCGATGCCCACTGAAAGATGGCCTAACAGGGTAAATGAGGGCCTCTTAGCCCAGGGAATGAGCCTGGGACAGGGCAGAGCGAGTCGCTGGGTCACACGATAAGCCCCCTTCCCTCTCCCTCTGAATATTATTCCTGTTAGCTTTCACCTCAACTGTAACCTGCTCAACCCATTTTATTTGCTGTCTGCTACTTCACACCAGGCTGGCCAGTGGAGGATGGGCTCCCCCTCTATAGTCGGGTTCCTCTCGAGATTTCTTCCCATTGGGAAGTTTTTTCTCACCACTCTTTGAGAGTTTTCTCCCCAGTGGGAGGTTTTTACCTTATGTACTTACTGTTTGGGGGTTCAGGCCTGGTGTTTGCTCTGTTTGTCCTTTTTTGCTCTGTCTCTTGCCTTGCTACTCTGTAAAGTGTCTTTGTGACAGTTTTCTGTAAAAAGCGCTATGCAAATAAAATTGAATTGAATTCATGAGGTCTGCTGGGACACAGGAACCGGCTATGTTCCCTCTCTCTAAAATAAAATAAATAATCCGATGTAGTGTAGTTTCCTGCCTCTCGCCCAATGCATGCTGGGATAGGCTCCAGCGCAATGGAGTTCTAGAACACACTGACTTAGAATGTTGAAAGGTTTGAAACATTCCAGAACACCTCCTCTTCAAAGGGTTAAAAAAAAAAAATAGTGACGCATACCGTGCGAATGCATGTGCTCAGTCACCATCCATAAATGCAGGGTTGACTGGAGAAAATGCTTTGGTCCTGATTCACCACTAAAGAGGGACTCCATTGGCTCGGCCGGCTGCGTCTGCCTGAAGGGTTGCCGACACCATCTCATCCCGTAGGACCGGTGAACACCGGCATCCTCTTCACGCCTAAAGAGCTGCTTTGCTGCTCCATGATGTTCCTGTTACAGTGATTATAACACACACCCCCCCCCCCACCCCAGCCCAGACAGTGGTCAATAACCCGAGTCCAGCCTCAGACACATCAACAACTCGGCGGCCATTGTTCTCCTAATAAGCAGGGTGCGGCGGCTCTTTCTCTGTATTTCGCCCTTCTTTTCTGGAAACGGGTGAAATCATCTCCTTGCTCACGTCTAGTCACCGCTCACGGACAGTGCGCTCAGACGTGAGGTGGCGGGCAGCCTCCTTGCTGACAGCCTCTGGTTGACATAATTGAGGTGGTGAAGCTCTTTTGTAATGAAGTCGCTCAAGCATGTAACAGCCCTGTTATGAAGGATTACATATTATAATTTCTGCCAATTTTTTTTTTTGATTTGCATCTGATAACATTCAATATCCACAATCGGTCAATTAAAACTTTAAAAAGATATATACCGAGGCAAGTAAAAGCATTGGCTATATACTGCTTTTGTGTTCCAAACAAATGCATTTAAACCTTTGAACAATAGGTTTTTTTGGAATGTTTTTTTTATTTTTTTTTCCAGAATTCTAAGTCAGTGTTCCAGAACTCCACTGCTTTCAGTTACCAGCAGCGATGTGACATCACCATCAGAATGTTCAGCTGAGAACCACAATATTTATGGCTGTAGTGTGCGTGAGCGGTGGGAACATTCTGACCATCTGACCATTTCGTTTCAGTGTTTAATCGGGTTATTCTCTTCAGGTATTCTCTTCTCATCTTTCATTCTTCTTCTTCCGTGCCACGCACCTGCACTGAAATCACAGACGTGCACATGCCTTTGTGCAGCCCCAGTCAGTCTGGGTTATGTCATTAGCCGACTATGACCGACAAAAGGCTTCTTCTTGGCAGGGTTAAGGGTTAGTTTAAGTCAATGGGGCTCTTAAAGCTATTGAATTAGCCCCTCCCAGTAAAAGGGACAGGCACCAACTGGCTACGCTGTCATCTGGAAGACCTCTGATAGACACCAGCTGTTCTGTAAGATAGTCAGCGGGACAGCCAAATCATGGGAGGGCACGTAGTGTATCAGTATGTACGCAGACATACTGAAGTTTAAATCCTGAAGAAGAGTCTTCACTGACAAGTCATAAATAATTACCATTACCCTTGGTCAAAATATGTGTGTGTGTGTGTGTGTGTGTGTGTGTGTGTGTGTGTGTGTGTGTGTGTGTGTGTGTGTAGCTCAACAATCACTCAAAACATGTCAAAACAACACATCAATAGGATTTTTTTTACACCACAAAAATACATTATTTGTACAGTGGCAAAGGTCTAACTGAAAAACCTGTCTGACAGAATGAGCCACAGTGTATGCCTGAAATATTTTGTAAGGTATTTACATTCAGGGTTTCAGGTCAACTGTAGCATGATCCATCAGAGGATAGCTAGTAATACTACTGCAAAGCTATAAGCTGATTCATATTGCATAACATCTATAAATCTCTCCGATGTAATTTAATTGTCAACACCTCCCCCTCACATATAAAAAAACATTCATTCTCTTTAAAAGGTTAATTTCATCAGACAGCTGCAACTCAAAAACAATACAGGAGGCAGAAATGCATTGTAATCAGACATGGTTGGCGCTTCTACAGAGACACACCATTCCGTTTGAACCATTGTTTTACAGTCACTAATGTCTGAACATTAACCTTGACGCACAGAAGTGACATACATTAATAGTATCTGCTAATTAATCTGGGGCATATTCTTTTTATTGCTGAGTACAAATCTCAAGTATCTATGGTACCAGTACTTCACATGGTCCTATAATTCCTTCAGGATCATTACATAGAGTTAAAAAAACTCCATATGCATAGCCAAAACACGCTTAAAAGTATTTATCATAATAGTAGTATTTTACTGTATAATATTATATGATACAACTGCAATATTAGCTGCATAGTACTTCTTTCAGATAGGTAGAAAATTTTCTCACACATATCTTGAGACACAACTTTCAGGAATGTTCTGGCAAAAAGCTCTTTCTCCGTAACAACACATAATTGTATCTTAATTACATCATAATAATGCTAAATTTCATGTTTCAAAATCCTGTCTGACAAATGTATGTTGAGCAAGCTTCAACAAAAATTTTAAAAATTAAAAAGGAATGGGACAGAACAACTGCAAAGCAAGAATGGAAGTAAATGTACAGGTCCATTAGAATGTTTCGTAATCATGAATCACTGACTTGCCACTAGTACCTTGAACCATTGAAAAAAATTCCATGATTTTTAAAAACCTATTTAATAGTCCAATTCAATTGGGCATAGAGTCAGTCTGAGGATCAATGAGACAGTGTTGGTTTAAGATTGTTTCTATATGCAAAACAAACTACCTGTAAATAATAATAATAATAATAATAATAATAATAATAATAATAATAATAATAATAATAATAATAATAAATAATAATAATTACATGCAGTCATATCAGTTGCGCATTAAAAAATTTAAAATAAAACTGCAGACAGGCTCTGAAATGTGTTGTATGTTTACAGTACTAGTTTTCTCAGTTCCAACAGAATGATGCTGTCAATTAAGAGAAATTATAGTATGTCGACCGGGCATCAGGTGTCCAGACTCTCATGGTTTTGGCTGACACAGATAAAACTTTTATTTTTAATTTTTTCCCCCATTTGTAGAACCACAATCTGTGGAACACAGAAAACTGGCTGGTCACTCCACAGCCAAGTTTTATTTTATTTTTTAAAAATACCATGTTCATTATGTGCAGAGTTTTTGTCTTTTCTAACTGTTTTAATAGCATTATTATTATTATTATTATTATTATTATTATTATTATTATTATTATTATTATTATTAAGTGAGGAACTTGTGGGCTCAGTTGATCTGGGATGAAAGCTAATACTACGTAATACTGAACTGGGTTGTTGTTTACTTACCTTTAAACTTACCTGTTCTCAGGGAAAGTTTCTTAGCAGTGTCACATTAAAATACCAGGCACTATTCACAAAGCACAATACCTCATGATGCAATCTAACTGGAAGGAATATAATTGATTTTTATTTTGGTTTACTGGTCCTATCTATTGATCCCAGGTGGGCTAATTCATCTCATTGGCAAAAAGTATTATTCTAACAGAAAGTATTGTTCGAAAAGTAAATACAAAGAGTATATAAAGTATATAAAAGAAGATTAAACCACATTATAGTGCACAAAGAATACTGTGGGCCTGTCCTGGATTTTAAGCCAAACAATCAACAAAAAATAAAGAATGACATTATGCATACATATTACATAATACATTACATAACATTACATTCAACACTTTAATAAAAACAGATTTATAATAAATTATATTGCACAACCAAGTAGGAGAAATATGTCAAGAGAGATATTTCTTCAACCTCTTCTTTAAAAAAAAAAAAAAAACTTATTCTAAACCATTTCGGGGCTCACTTTAACATTGAGATAAACTTTTCGCAAAATATAAACTTTCAGGTTCAAAAAAACCCCAAGACCATCCACGGTACGCTATTAATATGTTTAAACTAAGTGCCGTGGATGTTTTTAAAATGTGAGCCTTGCGACAGATTTATTCTGTATATTTAATGATCTAATATCCACACAGAACCCCTTTGTGTGACAGACACTGCTGCCTTTCCCTAAGAGGACTTCCAAATATTAGGCTTTCTGTTCTGTAACCGTCCCTGACCAAAATAATCAGGGCAGAAACTACGAGCGGGCGCGAACGTTTGACACGCGTCACATTGCTTAAGTTACTTGCACCTCGCAGGGGCAGTCGTGATTACATTCTCTAATACATAGCAAAGCTCCTTCCAAATCCCACTACGGGGGTGCAAATGTGCCGCTGGTCCGGGGGACGCCTGTCCCGCGTGCCCGTCATCGCGCAGCGATTGGATTTCATGACAAATTAACTCTCAGATTCTTTTCAGGAATAAACGCATCGCTCATAAATGCCGGGACCGGTTCGAGACACTTAAACGCCATTAATCTTCCAGCCTACGGAGTCCGCTCAGCGCCATTCTTCTAATGCGTACACGCTGGAGCCAAGATATTAATGGAACCAGAGGTTTTTAAAAAAAGAAAAAGGGGGGGGGGGGGGGGGTGAGGAGGGAGGAAAAGAGAAGAAAGAAACATCATATGTGTCATGCAATACTGCCAAGACCCTTGCATTTTATAAATTGTGAGTTTTGAGAATTGAGTTTTTGGGGGGGCGGTAAAGAACATCTTTGATGTCACAGTATATCTTCCGGAGCTTCTTGGCCTCAGCCTCTTCACTCCCGGGTTCTGCTTAATGCAGCAGTGGATGTGTGATTTAAGGGCAGGCTTACGGAAACGGGGCCTTTATGTACTTCTGGGTCCTGCTGGGAGTGTTTTAGCAGCTTCCCCTTGCGTAGGTGACCCCGACTCTGGGGAAGAGGCGCTTGGCCGTGCGCTGTGAGGGCCCGTGTCCCACTCTGACGTCCCGTCCAGGGAGCTGGGATCTCGTAAAATAACAGAGAGACAGCCTGGCCCAGGATGGAATGAAAGAAATCCATTACTTAATCATGCGCCATTTTCTGCAGATCCGTGGGGTTCTGTGTGTGTGTGTGCATGCTTGTATGAGTGTGTGTTTGCATGAGTGTTTGTTTGCATGTGTGTGCATACTTTTATGAGTGTGTGCTTGCACGAGTGTTTGGTTGCATGTGTGTGTATGTGTGTTTGTGTGCATGTGTGTGCATGCTTTTATGATTGTGTGTTTGTATGCGTGTTTGTGTGCATGTGTGTGCATGCTTGTATGAGTGTGTGTTTGCATGAGTGTTTGTGTGCATGTGTGTGCATGCTTGTATGAGTGTGTGTTTGCTTGAGTGTTTGTGTGCATGTATGTGCTTGTGTGCGTTTGTGGTTACATGTGTCATAAATATGACTTCTGGTTTCTTCACGCCACAATGACATTCTCTAGTGTCATAAGTTCAATGTTACGTCTGACAAACTATGTGGTACTGTAAGTAGTAATAGTTTCTATTATGATTCATGCTTCCTTAATGCCTGTAATTGTTTATATATTTTAAAGGTGACGAATATGTTAATACTTGCGTGTCCACAATGGGGAAAAAATGCAGATCAAATTCTGAGAAAAAACAGAAGCGAGAAAACATATGAAATGGAAAAATGAGATTTACTGTAAATGGCGGGAGGAACTAAGTCACCCGATGGCTGACTTCTCAGACGCCATCAGAAGTCAGTGTCATCGCCATGGAGCTAAGCTGAAGGCAGAGGCTCCGGAGGGAAGAGAACTTTAAACAATACGAAAAGGTCATACGCCATTTTCTCCCCAGGATTTAGGTGGATTGGATCTGGGTCAAACGAATCCCATCAGCTGAAGAGAGCACCTCCCGCACTCTGCGAATTCGTGTAAGGCAATTTGGGCAACACATGGAATTCCAATTATAATATAAATCCAGAGTACAGGAGCGGAGCGCTGAGAGAATTCGCTTAACATATCGAATTCCACGGGCGCAGATAAATGCATGGTTTTGCTATGCATGCCACTCTGCACATTTCACTAAAAATACACCTTAAAACCGGAAAAAAAAACCCGTAACGTAAGCTGGTTTCTTTTTAATATCACCAGCAATTTATTCTTCCTATCTGTCAGCAGTGCCATCCATCTGTAACACGAAGACAATAATGAAGCCATCTGCCCCTCTCCTGGCAGCTGTTTTGTCTTGTCAAAGGAAACGACTCCTTTGCATGCGATGCGAACGGGCACCTCGCAAGCAGAAAGCGAGCTTTCATATTAAACAGGTAGCCCGAGCAATCAGCGGAGACGGCGGGGGGGGGGGGGGGGGGAGGCATGAATTATTCCGCCTGTGTTTCCGAACAATGCTGAGATCTGCATACGCCAATGCAATTACCCCCAGCGCCCCCCCCCCCCCCCCCCCCCCCCCCCCCCCCCCCCCCCGCCCGTAACAGCTGCCAAAAAAAGAGTCAGACCTGTAAGACGAGACTCGAATCGCAAACCTGAAACTGCGCACCTTTGCGCAGGAGCATAACTTTCTGGGAGATCGGAACGGCACATCCTTTGATTGGGGGTTTTGCAAGAAAAGAAAAAAGAAGAAAAAAAGCAAGGCACTAACGCTGCTCGTCCATTTCTGTGTGTGTGTGTGTGTGTGTTTATGATGTGATTTATTCACCGGAAAATGACAAGTCATGCGCCACAGGGGAGCCTCGTGCTGATTGGTGGGAGCCGGCGCTGTTGAACATCGCGGTTGACCTCTGCGAACCTCTTAGGGCGCGCTCTAGCATTAAGATTTCGGGGTTTGTGGCGGTCTGTAAAGGGACGGCGGCGGAAGAAGGCCTGCGTCGATGTCTGGCGGCGTTCCCGCGGGATAAACAGCCTCTCCTCCTCGCGCCGCCGCCGGGATCGCTGCTCTCTCTGCAGCTTCCGGCTCAAGTTACACGGCCCTCGCACGCGGCCATGGCATGATCCCCGGGCCACGCCCCTCCGTGTCTGGCATTCCGCGGGCTGCGGTGGCACAGTGCCACTAATATCTTCTTCTTCTCATTTTTTTTTTTTTTTTAAACGACAACCTGTTGTGTCTGAGAACAAAAAAAAAAAACCCCCCTCCCCACCTGCTCTCCTACCACATCGTTTATTGGCCGGTGCCCGACCCAGCCCTTCCGCTAGTGATCACAGAGGGGAGTCGTCACGGCTGTGACCTCATCGGTACAGGCGATCGGACCGAACGGGCAGCGCGTCAGAGTCGCGTTTCACCACCGCTGTCTGCCGCGCACTGTTGGGTGTGTTTGAGTCTTCTGCTCTCTGGGGTGTACGCCCTTAAACTCCTGAGACACAGAAACAGGAAGGAGAGTGTGTGTGTGTGTGTGTGTGTGTGTGAGAATGTGTGTGTGTGTGTGTGTGTGTGTGAGAATGTGTGTGTGTGTGGGTGTGTGAGAGAGAGAATGTGTGTGTGTGTGGGTGTGTGAGAAACAGAGAGAGAGAGAGGTGAAAAGCAGAGAGAGAGAGAGAGAGAGAGAGAGAGAGAGAGAGGTGAAAAGCAGAGAGAGAGAGAGAGGAGAGAGGTGAAAAGCAGAGAGAGAGAGAGAGAGAGAGAGGGGGGGGTGATTTATTAAAAACACTCCGGAGATGTGATGTATCGGGACGCGGAGGCAGAATTCTCCATGTTCCCAGAATCCTCGGTGCGTCGTCGGGAGAGGCCTTTTTCCACGGCAACCAGGAACGCCAGCTGTGTTTACCTAGCCTGTGAACTCTGGAGCACATCACACCGCAGGGCCCCCCGAACCTGCCGGGTGACCCCGAGCCACCGTCGCGCACAGCTGTGCTGGGCTCCACATCCTCCAGGCCCGGAGAAGCCAAAACCACCGGCTCACACACGCAACTCACACACGCAGCTCACACACGCAACTCACACACGCAGCTCACACACGCAGCTCACACACGCAACTCACACACGCAACTCACACACGCAGCTCACACACGCAGCTCACACACGCAGCTCACACACGCAGCTCACACACACAGCTCACACACGCAACTCACACACGCAACTCACACACGCAGCTCACACACGCAACTCACACACGCAACTCACACACGCAGCTCACACACGCAACTCACACACGCAACTCACACACACCGGCTCACACACACAGCTCACACACGCAGCTCACACACGCAGCTCACACACGCAGCTCACACACACAACTCACACACGCAGCTCACACACGCAGCTCACACACGCAGCTCACACACGCAGCTCACACACACAACTCACACACGCAGCTCACACACGCAGCTCACACACGCAACTCACACACGCAGCTCACACACGCAGCTCACACACGCAACTCACACACGCAGCTCACACACACCGGCTCACACACGCAACTCACACACGCAACTCACACACGCAGCTCACACACGCAACTCACACACGCAGCTCACACACGCAGCTCACACACGCAACTCACACACGCAACTCACACACGCAACTCACACACACCGGCTCACACACACAGCTCACACACGCAGCTCAGACACGCAGCTCACACACGCAGCTCACACACACAACTCACACACGCAGCTCACACACGCAGCTCACACACGCAGCTCACACACGCAGCTCACACACACAACTCACACACGCAGCTCACACACGCAGCTCACACACGCAGCTCACACACGCAGCTCACACACGCAACTCACACACGCAGCTCACACACACCGGCTCACACACGCAACTCACACACGCAGCTCACACACGCAACTCACACACGTAGCTCACACACACAGCTCACACACGCAGCTCACACACGCAGCTCACACACGCAACTCACACACGCAGCTCACACACGCAGCTCACACACGCAACTCACACACGCAGCTCACACACACCGGCTCACACACACAGCTCACGCACGCAGCTCACACACACCGGCTCACACACGCAACTCACACACGCAGCTCACACACGCAACTCACACACGCAACTCACACACGCAGCTCACACACACCGGCTCACACACGCAACTCACACACACAGCTCACACACGCAACTCACACACGCAGCTCACACACGCAACTCACACACGCAGCTCACACACACTGGCTCACACACGCAACTCACACACGCAGCTCACACACACTGGCTCACACACGCAACTCACACACGCAACTCACACACGCAGCTCACACACGCAGCTCACACACGCAGCTCACACACGCAGCTCACACACGCAGCTCACGCACGCAGCTCACACACACCGGCTCACACACACAGCTCATACACACACACACGGGACGCTGTGACCCACCACTTTAATGCTCAATATATTTTTATTGCATCCAAATCTACTTCAGCACCAGCTTATTCAAACACTAGAGTTTCACTGCTTTTACTTTTTTTGCCTACTGTGGAGCACTTTGAGCTGCCCTAAGTATGAAAGGTGCTATACAAATAAATAAAGTCTGAGTTTAAGGTTAGTGGTTGATGTGCAAGTGTTCATCTAAAAACAAGCTGCACATGGAATAACAAGGCAATATCCCAGCTACATGTCCTTTCATTTATATATTATATATTACATCTATATAACATAGGAGGTGGATGGGAATGCTGCAGTAGGTGAATGGGAATGCTGCAGAAGGGGAATGGGAATGCTGCAGTAGGGGAATGGGAATGCTGCAGTAGGGGAATGGGAATGCTGCAGAAGGGGAATGGGAATGCTGCAGTAGGGGAATGGGAATGCTGCAGTAGGGAAATTGGAATGCTGCAGAAGGGGAATGGGAATGCTGCAGTAGAGGAATGGGAATGCTGAAGTAGGGAAATTGGAATACTGCAGGAGGGGAATGGGAATGCTGCAGTAGGGGAATGGGAATGCTGCAGTAGGGAAATTGGAATACTGCAGAAGGGGAATGGGAATGCTGCAGTAGGGAAATTGGAATGCTGCAGAAGGGGAAGTCTGCAGCACTATGAGAGGGGAAACCACAGAGCACTCTAATCCCCTGATCTGACCTTCAGTAATCAGTCCTGGGGTTTCGCACAGACAGAGACACCCTGCACTGCGCTGATCAAAGCCTGTCAAACCGAGAGAGGAGCCACTTTGGCCTGAAATATCACCCTGAGATTTTAGCGATGCCAGGAGTTCAACGTGAACTAAACAATTTAGGCAACCCACAGCTGCTACCTTTACACGGCAAAGAGCAAATGCAAGGACTCTTGTTGGTGGGGGGGGGGGGGGGGGGGGGGGGGGGGGGGGGGGGGGGGGGGGGGGGCGCTAATTTCTGAGCATAACACTGAGGCCATCGTCTGTCTCTCAGTTTAGACCTCCTGAAGTCCAGGCAGACCAGAGTGCCCAGATTTACGCCAGTAGCATCGTTAGCATCTTTAGCCTTTTGCAGCATCTTCCTTTTCAAACAACTTTAGACTACATGCATGTGTCCTGTATTTGTCCCAGTAAATGAAGGTGTAGTATCAGAAAATAGACTGCAAAGCAAATGGATTCACAGAAGTATATGTAAATGCATCAAAAAGGGACAAGCTATTTTTGATTTGAATTAAACTTAAAGTGATAAATGCATGTCAATAGCAAACACATGAAAATGAGCAATTGTGTGTATTTTGAGTGATACTGTCCTACACACATGTAGGGTTACACTAGTTAAACTTTTTGCAGAAAATAAAAATGCTATACTGTGCATATTCAAGTTACCCGAGAATAAATTTACCATAAAAAACATAGTTATATTTATCACTTATTTAAGTGATGCAGACAATGAACCTGGAAGTAGAATAATTTTAAGTGTGTTCATTTCAGTCATGTATCAAACAGTTTCTTGAATTTATCCCTGATAATACTTATCTTGTTTCCAAGAGTTGGATTTTGAAATTAGTTACTTTCTCTTCATCCTACATTACAAGTAGATTCAGCATTTTAAATGTGATATATTAAGCATTGTTTATTCCCTCTATATGCAACTATAATTAATATAACAGTGTATTCAACTTTCTCAGGCTGAGTCCATTTTATTCCCCTAAGAAAATGAAATTTACTTTCTGGGGAAGGAGTGGAACAACAGAATTAATCTACATCACGGCGTACCTCAGCATCATGTATGGTGTGTGGGTAAGAGGTGTGGGAGGTGTTTGCAGTACAAATCCCTCTCCACACACTTTTTCGTGGAGAGGTAGTCCATCCCTCCCTCCCTCCCATCTCAAACAGCAGTGGCTTACACTCCACCCTGCATCTCTGTGCCTAAAACTTTGCATGAGGCGCTGAAATTACTGTTAGGAACTCTCAAAAGAGGTATGAGCGTGGGGGGGGGGGGGGGGGGGGGGGACGGGCCCAGTCATAATTAATACGAATGAAAGCATTCAAATTACTGATGCGCATAATCGCCAACAATTCCCAACCACCCCCCACCCCCAACTCACCCCCCTCCCCAGCTGACTGCCCCCCCCCCTCGTTGCCTGTACGTGGGAGCTGGTGAAGAGTCATTATTCACACAGGGTTTGCTCGCGCACACAAACACACCCGGGAGACAGGGGCGCACACAAACACGCTCGGGACAGGGGCGCACACAAACACACCCGGGAGAGGGGCGCACACAAACACGCCCGGGAGAGGGGCGCACACAAACACGCCCGGGACAGGGGCGCACACAAACACACCCGGGAGAGGGGCGCACACAAACACACCCGGGAGAGGGGCACACATAAACACGCCTGGGAGAGGGGCGCACACAAACACACCCGGGAGAAGGGCGCACACAAACACACCCGGGAGAGGGGCGCACACAAACACGCCTGGGAGAGGGGCGCACACAAACACACCCGGGAGAAGGGCGCACACAAACACACCCAGGAGAAGGGCGCACACAAACACACCCGGGAGAGGGGCGCACACAAACACGCCCGGGAGAGGGGCGCACACAAACACATCCGGGAGAGGGGCGCACACAAACACACCCGGGAGAAGGGGCGCACACAAACACACCTGGGAGAGGGGCGCACACAAACACACCCCCGGGAGAGGGGCGCACACAAACACCGCCCGGAGAGGGGCGCACACAAACACGCCCGGGAGAGGGGAGCACACAAACACACCCGGGAGAGGGGCGCACACAAACACACCCGGGAGAGGGGCGCACACAAACACGCGCAGGAGAGGGGTGTACACAAACACGCCCGGCAGAGGGGCGCACACAAACACACCTGGGAGAGGGGCGCACACAAACACACCCGGGAGAGGGGAACACACAAACACACCCGGGAGAAGAGCGCACACAAACACACCCGGGAGAGGGGCGCACACAAACACACCCGGGAGAGGGGCGCACACAAACATGCCCGGGAGAGGGGCGCACACAAACACGCCTGGGAGAGGGGCGCACACAAACACACCCGGGAGAGGGGCGCACACAAACACACCCGGGAGAGGGGCGCACACAAACACACCTGGGAGAGGGGCGCACACAAACACGCCTGGGAGAGGGGCGCACACAAACACGCCCGGGAGAGGGGCGCACACAAACACGCCCGGGAGAGGGGCGTACACAAACACGCCTGGGAGAGGGGCGCACACAAACACACCCAGGAGAGGGGCGCACACAAACACGCCCGGGAGAGGGGCGTACACACAACACGCCTGGGAGAGGGGCGCACACACAACACACCCCAGGAGAGGGGCGCACACAAACACACCCGGGAGAGGGGCGCACACAAACACACCCGGGAGAGGGGCGCACACAAACACACCCGGGAGAGGGGCGCACACAAACACACCTGGGAGAGGGGTGCACACAAACATGCCTGCTGCTCCGGTGGTCCAGACGGGTGGCGCTGGAGAGAGAACACCAGTGATTCATCCGAGGGAAAAGAGACAGACAGGTAAATAAGACACTGCGTTTGGGCACAGACAGCAGTCAGACAGGTAACAGGTAAATAAGTCACAGTGTTTGGGACAGAGAGAGCACAGACAGCAGTCAGACAGGTAAATAAAAGAGAGAGAGAGAGAGAGAGAGAGAGATGGGGAGACAGAGAGAGAGAAAGAGAGAGGGGGAGAGAGAGAGGGAGAGAGAGAGAGAGGTGGAGAGAGAGAGAGAGAGGGGGAGAGAGAGAGGGAGAGAGAGAGAGAGAGAGAGAGAGAGGGAGCCCCAGGGCCTCGTCATTGAGGCCTGCTCGGTCCTGACAGCCCGTTGGCCTGATTGACAGCTCTTCCACATGCCAGTCATCCTTCTCCTAAGAGCCACAGCTTTGAGGATGAGGCCGGGCCACCAGCTCTGTCTCTCTCTCTTTGTCTCTCTGTCTATCTCTCTTTTTCTCCCTCTTTCCGTCTCAGTGTCTGTCTCTCTCTCTGTCCGTCTCTCTCTCTCCGTCTGTGTTTCTCTGCCTGTTCTCTCTATCTCTCTCTGTCTCTATGTTTGTTTTGGTCTCTCTCTCTCCCCATCTGTCTCTCCATATCTGTGTCTCTCTCTCTCGGTCTGTGTCTGTCTCTCTCTCTCTCTCTCTCTCTCGGTTTCTGTCCCTATTTCTCTATCTGTCTCCCTCTCTCTCTCCATCTCTTAAAAAAGGGTCACACATGCAGAAGTGCCACCTCTGTCCCAGTCTAACCCGAGCCCAGCCCAGTCCTTCCTTCTGCACGAAGGCACACAAACGGAACGCGTTGCCATAGCGAAGCGTTGGGACTGTCAGACGCGCGGGATGGCGGAAAGCCTCGGCCGCCACCGCGCCAGAGATGAGCCCCGCCCCCGCCCCCACCCCCGCCCCCGCCCACGCATTCAATGGCCTGGGTTTGCGTGTGCCGCTGTGGGAAACTTCTGGAAGCCCATCGCATTGAGGCTAACCAGAGTTCCAGAGTTTCTCCCCCTCCACCCCCAGTCCCCCCCCCCCCTCCACAACCCCACCCACACCCACCCCCCCACCCCCCAACCTGGACTGGCCTACTGGATGCAGGCCTGGGCCTTCCCGACACAGAAAAAGACCAGGTCGTTCCCAGGAACCAATCCCCTGCTCCCTGCTTTTTTTTTTTTGTTTTTTTATTGGCCCTCTTAATTACACCATGTTTGGGTGATTTTTTTCAGAAAGCAGAAGCCTTAAGCCCGCACGTAAAGCGGGGGTAGGCAGAGTGCTCCTCGCTAAAGACTCTCCATGGGCACTTTTATGAGAACAGATTCCGTTTTATCTGACGATCAAGATAAAAACGCCATGGCTGTTCATTGCTTCGGCGTTTCTCCCCCCCCCCCCCCCCCCTTCCCAGATCTGGAGCCCGAGGAATTCCTGGGTCGGGGCAATAAATCGTCTTTTCCGACCGATTCCCTTTTTTTTCCTGAATAACTTTTGTTGACAGGGTAGGAATGTGAGCTACACCTACGTCTCTTTTTCTCAAAAAGCTCACCGACAGCATCTGCTGCAGCCCGCCGCTGTAAATTACCCTTTGATTCCAACAAACATGATGGCCGTCCTGGAAACAAAGTTCAGCAGTGCTTTATGGGAATTTGAAAAAAATTAAATAAAAAATTTTTAAAAAAATACATAGTGGACATACTGTTGCTGGACTAAGAGCACATATGTCACCGGATAAATATATTGTGCGTCTGCTTTTGTTTTTTGGCCATCAATAAATCCACCGAGATAAATCATGGGAAAATATTTTATGAAATTTTGCAAGAAGGCCAAAATAGTGTCACAAAGTCAATGTAAGCTACATCTCAGCAGCAAGGCAACCTTGAGTTACAGTAAACCGATACTCTCTTTTCTACCTCTGCACTGCACTCAGAATATGTTTACAGCCTGTAAGGTCACAAACTCAAAAGGTTTTCCATTCATGCAAAAAAAAAAGGAGAATGTAGACTAGTGGTTTTACTGCAGTGTGCTACAGTAGAAGGATGTTCCACGTTTTTACATCCGCATGTTCGCTAACTACGAGGTTACAAACTCAAACAGGTTCCCATTCATGAAACAAAAAAGTTAGCACGTAGCGGTTTGACTGCAACATCTTCGGACATTGCAGTCTCTCAAACTGTTACACGTAGAGCTGAGTGACACGCTCGCAAATTAAACCCAAATGAGTTAGTCATACTTAATCACTGTTTTCCTTCTGCAATGGCCTATTAGGCTGATTTAGGGGAGATTACCGAGGAGCCTTCAAATGTGCTTCCTTAGCAACGGCCACTGGCGGGGGTCAGTCCCGCTCCATTTGCCAGATGGGTTCTTTCAATGTCAAAGCACCGGCGTATCTGCACGTAGTTTCATAGGTGCATAATCAAGGCGCGTTTGTCCTTCACGGATTTTTTTTTTTTTTTTCAATTATTTATTCACATGTCTCTTAGCAGGTATTCATCTTTGTGTCTCGTCAGAGTTTTCCACTCTCTTTGTTGACGACTCTGTGTGTGTGTATGTGTACGTAGGGTACCTGCACTCCACCTTTTCGCAGGGCAAGCTCTGGCAGCGTTTTAATCATTCGGGCTCGCTTTTTGTTTTGTTTCTGACAGTTCTATGCCCTCGCGCGGCGACGCACAAAGCCCCCGCGAAACCGGCTCGGCTTTCAGGGCTCCTGAAGCGAAACTACCGGCTGCGCTGGCGATTCACCCCGACGCCGTGCCTCGCCGTCCCGAGGAGCAGACTCCCGTGACAGGGCTCCGCATTCCCCTTTTTGTCTTGCTGTTTGTCAAAATTGTTTCAATATGTATTTTCTGAAACTGTAATGTTTACGCGATAAATCTTCTTGTCAGCGCAAACAAAAAAGCGGCAGAGCCCACTGAAACCTAGCCGGGGCTTCTGCAGGTCGTTTTTTTTTCCAAGCCTCCGTTCCAGAGCTCATTGTTGGGAGGTAAGGAAACGGACCAGGCCCTGCAACACTGACTAAAAAAAATATGGTTCTTTTGAGCACCGTTCTGCCATTGAGTCAGGCCCACCTAACTCCGTGCCTCCTGAATCAATGCCAGCGCCATGCGCAGTCCTGCTCCAGGACGGATCGCGCCCCGACGCGGGCCTGTTTTCGCCCTGTGCCGACACAAATTTACATTACCGTCATTTTCGCTGCATTCCAGCATCAGATAACAAGAGACGGAGGGAGACAGACGGGCAGACAGAGCAGAGAAGGAGCCGTCTTTTGTCGAAGCGGACCAGAGAGAAGATCTGGGCAGGACGGAGCTGGCCAGTGCTATCCCAAACACAGGCGAACGCTATAAGCCCTGGCAATAAATCTGTAAGTCTGGGGAGTCACAGCCAAACCCGGCGCTGTGTACGGTGATCAGAAAAGCTAGAAACCAGATGTTGTGGAGCGGGTAAATAAGGCAATCTATCAAGAGTGTGCTTTAGCCATCAGTCAAAAAATAAAAGTTCTTATTGAACAACCGATTTCAGCAAAAAAAACTTCAGGGAAGGAAGACCATGAAGGAAGTCACAATTAACAATATTGTACCCCACGTAAAGCATGGGAAGATACTTGAACAAAGCATTATTTATGATTATGTTTATTATTATTAGTATTATTGCTGTTGTAGTAGTAGCAGTAGTCGTAGTACTAGTAGTAGCACCAGTAGTAGTAGTCGTAGTAGTAGTAGCAGTAGCAGCAGTAGTAGTGGCAGTAGTAGTAGCAGCAGTGATAGTAGTAGCAATAGTAGTAGTACTAGTAGCAGCAGCAGTAGTAGTAGAAGTAATAGTAGTATTATTGTATGAATCATTTTATTAACAACAGGTGTCAGGGTTATGCTGATCTTGTGCTCCATTCACCTTTTCCTGTAGGTGAGCGGGTGGGGAGTAAGAAGCAGTGCATTCTGGGAGAGCAGAACAGGAGGGCATGGCTTCTCAGGCTGGGATAAAACTCGGATGGCAAACCTCGGAGGAGAAAGACGCGAGGGAGCGAAAGCCTCTTTTCAGATGAAGAATGTACCGAGGTTGTTTTTTTTCTAAAATCCCTAAATCCAGGTATGGCCTAAGTGATATTAATTTGAGGGCGTACAGGAAATGATGGCAAGGTCGTTTCCCAGACAGCGTAGAGGATCTGGGAAATTAGCAACAGGGGCAACAATTGCCATGGTTTTTTTTATGAGGTCAGAGACAGAGTGTGTTATCTTTCACAAACAAAAGGCTGCTGAGATTTACTGCAACTTATTTTAATTCTTTTGAATATGCTGGTGTTCAGGTTCACAAAATGGGGCTTGAATTCATTCCCATAACTTAGGATGAATACAGATACCTGTGCTGCTGTTTAACCTTCCAGGTGCTACAGCAACAATGATTGGACAGAATGGAAGTGATTCTCAAATTCCTCTCCTCTCTCAGCAGGTACACACTATGGTGGTGAAACTTTTCCACTGTTTATTTACTGCAAGTGCTTCAACCTCCTCCTGCTCCTGTACATCATTCTGTACATCAGCCATTTCAGATAAAAACTACACACACACACACACACACACACACACACACACACACACGCACACACACACACACACGCAAACACACCTGCACTGAAAAATGGTTTCAGTTGTTGACTGTCCAGTCAAACTATCACCTGTCCAGTGTGTTTTTTTTTCTTTTTTTTTCCCCCAGTTTAAATACTGTACAGGTAACTGTACAGGTAACCATCACAAATTAATACACAGGCAGGACAGTCATCTCTCCAGCTCCCCCAGACTGGTAATTCTCTGGGTCTATTTACGGGAGAGGGGAGACAATGACACTGCTGCTCCTCCAGGGTAGCACTTATCTCCCAGTCATTGCATAATTATAGCACTTACTGCATAATTATGGCCCTGTGACACGGGAGTAAACCATTCTGAAATGTATTTATCTTATATCTCCCAGGAAAGGCGATTACACCCAGGGGATTGGTCCGGCTGCATGCTTCATTCATATGGATCCACGCGGGTCGGAGCTGCTTGTGCATGCATGCATTGGGAAGAGACAAATAACAACAGCCATTCATGACGCCTCTTATGAAGTTAGTTATGATTATAATTTTTTTGCGCTGGGAACAGACTTTGCAGCGTGACTGAGTTCAGATATGCGCTTTGAAATTATTATCTGATTGTGGGCAGTGTGGCCATCCCCCAAAAACGTTTCATTTTTTTCCTCTCCATTTTAAAAGGACTCCAAAAATATAAGAACAGGAATGATCAGAACAAGAACAACAGTAAAGATGCTGTAATCTCTAAATTTTCCTTCTCGTGCAACAGATACGAGCCACCTAACAATCACCCCCAAATCATAATGACAGGGCTTTACATAGCTGGAGTTCCCCCCCCCCCCCCCCCCCCCCCCCCCCCCCCATTACACAACCAGGCTTCGGAATCCTTATCTTGACACGGCTGTCAAAAATTCAAGTGTAAATAGGCAATGCCCAAACCTTTGCGTGGGGGAGCGTGGGAGATTGTCTGCGCAGGTGATGCCGTGAAGTGTTTGAGGTAAGCACTCGTGCTCGGATAAAGACGAGGCCCCAGAGACCGGGAGACCGCTCTAAGACCGGGCTTATCCCGCGGCGGAACGGCGAATGCCCTCCCTCCGTCCTCGCCGTTAAAGAAACCCAATTTCCTGCTCCGCTTTCTGGCGCTACCCACAAAAGAGTGAATGGGTGAGAGAGGCGTTTTTGGGAAATTAAATTTGCCTCCCCTGGAAGGAACCAGAGGAGCCCTAGGAGAGACGTGTCCCGTTGAACTCCTGGGATGTAGGCCGACTTTTGATCCCACGAGCTTTTTTTTTTTTTTTCCTTTATTCCTTCACTTTTTGGTATGGCGAAGAACACTTTGCTCTGTCTGAGCCCAGAAAGAAGGACCAGTCTCACACTGTCTGATATATATTATATATTTCCTAAATTTATGCTGAAAATACAAAATAAAAATGATAAGCACACAGTGATATGTTCTGGGTTAAATCAACTCTTACAGAGTATATATATATATAGTCCCAATTTGGACTCATAAGTAGTCTGTATTTGAGTTGAATTAACAACTCAAACACTGAACATTTTACTGTGTAGGCCTATGAAAAAAATGGATGGATAACACTGATTTATTTGTTGGTGCTTTTATATTTATTCGTTTACTTATGTCACTGTGTAACTACACCCATACGTGCTGACCTCTTTTGTCGTATAAAAACACTGATTATACGCATAAGCCCCTGGTGTGTGCGTTGGGCGGGCAGTCCCGAAGACCTGGAGGTGTGGAATTTCGTTTTGCACGAGGGTTACCCGTCATATCATTCCGTGAAGGACAATTCTCATCTCGCAGCGAGAAGTATAGGCATGTAGGCTACAATGGTTTATTAAAACATAAGTATCACCAGGTTTTAGACTGATTGAATTAAATTGTCTTCAAAAAATTGTGTTTACAAACTAAACTTATAGCACATGTAACATGCGCATTTTTCCTAAAAAGTTGCTCTGATTTTCGAACATAGACTAAATACTGAGCTTGACAATTTAATGTTTTTTTTTTTGTTTGTTTTTTTGTTTGTTGCTTTTTTTTAACACCAAATGTATTACTTTCTTAGCGGTTTCAATAAGCTTATGGTGGCATAAAGTTGCATTATCAATAGAAATAAAAATTTAAAAAATAAGGTCTGTACTTCTAGGGTCATGGTTTTCCGCGACATTGGAAAAATGGCTTGATTATATTATGTGAAAATAAAATCATAGGCTTCATAAAAATGAAAATACTCAAAATAAATTCAAGAGCACGAGAGATATTATCCGTTTTTTTTTTACCATTTTCTTCTCTCCTTCTCAAATGTATGGGAAGTGATCCTTTGAACAAGCCTATTCTATGATTCTGAATGAAGTGTAAAGATAGAAATAATTCTCAATATTCAGTTCAGCTCGATTTTCCATAATTCAACATGCAGACATGTTTTCTTAATTCTCAAGCTACGGCCGACTGAAGTGATGACGAAGAGGCTTTTGAGACACCGCGGAAGAATGGTTTTAAAAACATTGCAGATTTACCAGTATGTCTGAATAAACGATATTCAAAAGATATCCTTCGTCAGTTTTACAAGTTTAAATTCGATTTCAACCTGCCAAATTCATGTCTTGCTCCTTAGACAAAATCACTCCAACTTCTGAAGAACAAGGAGGTCAAATTTTCATTAGCACTGATGCAGTTAAAAATACAACACGCATCCAAGCCCAGGCAGACCGAATTTTATATATTTTAATAAACTTACCACAAAGGTGAATACCACAATAATATTCTGACATTTGAGATATATTAATATATATAAAATAATATTATAACATTATATATACACACACACACACACACACACACACATATATATATATATATATATATATATATATATATATATATATATATATATATATATATATATATATATATATATATATATGTATATATATATTAACACATTACTTGATACAGAAGCCATGTTCTGTGAAAAGTTAGATAATGAAAGGTTAAAGCATGACAGCTTAAACATCGCCTTCATTCGAGCCTGAAGATCCATCCAGTCATGTCCGAACATCGTTATTTAAAGTAATATGTTCCATTTCTCCCAATCTCAAGTAACAGTGAATTCTTAATTCCTATAACTAATCCATCTAAGTTCACAACAAGTATAATTGAGAATTAATTATTTCTTGATTATTTGTAAACGAACGGGAAAAAATCCCGTTAATTGAAAATGAAATAAAATGTCATATTTTTCTTGAAAAAAAATGAATAAATGAAAACAAATGTCCTGCATTTGAGCGTCGTTTCTCGTCTTTATTACGTATTATTTATTTCGCATTTTGTGCTTACATTAGTTTCAAGTGTATAAGAATTTCTATTTGCGTAAAATACATTTTAAGACACGGGTAGATCTTTAAACATTACTGTGTATGATCTGAGTTCTGTTCTGCCTGCATAATGTCTACATTCTTTAAATGCGAAAATAAAAAAATAAAAATCTTATATCATAATAAACAGTTTTTTATGCTTTACCAGTTTTAGGGTGATAAATACTAGGTGCTTGTCTGTGGTTAACTCTACGGAAAGGCTACACTTAGCACAATTTGTGCAAGCAAAAGTTTATGGATGCAATTCATATCCAGATGGATTTCCGACATGAAATATCATTTGATGCATAAATTCACCTTAGTTCAATAGACAATTAATCAATGATATGCCATTTTATTTAATGATATTATTTAATCTAGTCTAACATCGGGATTTACCCCCTCAACAGAACATTTGAAACTCGACTTCTGAGTGATACAATGGCGGCCTTGCTTTGAACTTTTCATACTAAAACCAACACGTTTCGAAGAAACTTCAAATATATTGCTCTTTATTTATACTACCTTGCCTTAACAATAAGTTCATATTCTCTGAAGTTTTACAGTTTACAAATGACCACACAAAAATGACACACAAAGGCGAGGTTAAGACACACAAATGATTCTGCGTATAATGTATTTTTCAAAGGAGGACATTTTGTAAAATTATTCAAAAACAATACAGTAACTAACTAGGTTTTTTAATTATTTATTTATGTTTGTTTGTTTGTTAGAAACCAACAACTTTTTTTCCCAACATGGTAAGTGACAGAGAAAACCGGTCCATCTCATAAAGATTATTTTCCTGTTGAGATTTATTATTTATTGCAAAGATGTTTTTGACTATCTAACCGAAGATCGTTTGCTTTTTGTGATTATTTTTTGATCTTGTGTTGACTAGGTAGACTTATCTCTTTTCAGGAATATCCGTCCAACGTGATCATTGATTCTTCACCTACTAATGTTTTGGACCATGAGCTTATACATATTATAATATACCATCCATACTCTACACAGCGTGAAATAATTAGGGCATCTCTGTATAATTTGCTAATTGCATTGCTTGGCGCAAATGCAGCCGCAGTTTTCACTGTGATAGTGTAGCCTATTCATGAAAATGACAGCAATTTGTGAACTGTACGAATAATGGAAGGGTCTCAACCGGAAAAAAAAAATAATCGCGAGAACTGTATTATTTTCAAGTCTGACCATGGATTAAAACATCTGCTCATATAGTTATTAGCTCTTATTTCATTGTATAGGCCATCTTGCCGTGTTCATTACTTCTGCTTTTTTATACAAACATAGCCAAAAAACTATAAAATGCATGTGTGACTGATATTATATAAATATATTCACTGTCTTATACGCTATTCAATGCGTATTAATAAAGTACAGAATACAATCAAATGGCAAACATTCCAAATTGTTTGTTTCGTTTTTATCTAACCTTGAAGAGGGCCAACAGTTCGAAACATCCACCTATAATATGTTCTCGTGCAATATCCGAACGGCAACTGGGACCGTGCCAAAGTGACGTCACTAGAGCGCGAGAGAAAGCAGCTGAAGAAAACCCCAAGCGACTCAGAGAATTCATCACTGTTCTTAGCTCGACACGGCATCTACCGACCCAAAATACCTGCACAGTGGATCTATTTTACACCTGCATGGGGAAAACATAATATTCTAAAATCCTTTGTCTGTGCTGGAAGCGAACTGGTGAGTGTCTTTTCGCCAAAAGCCGCGGATGAAAACATTCATAGCACGTATATACTTCACATGCAGGGAAGACTGGCGAGCCTATATAGAAATGTGTGTTTGGTAAGAAGATATGTGTTTTATCGGTGTGCGGCTAAATCGCGTGTTGAGGTATATTTGTAGGAGGAAATTTCGGCAGGAATCAAGGGAGGACTTGCGAGGAAATTATAGTTTTTTCTCGCCCAATAGGTTAAACACGGTAACGGCAGCGTCGTAGCCTTCGTATGATAGCTTTTATACAAGTTGACAATGGACACTCCTTGCAACGCACGTTTTTTGTTCTTAGCACTACTAGTACTGATACTCCTACGCAAGCGTTCATCTTTGGTTTGTTTGGGTAAGTTAAATGCATCTGTATTTACATTAAAGTGAACTTGATACGCGTGCTTGTAGGAGGTCGAGAGTAGGAGAGAAAGAGGAAAGGTATTGGTTGTCTTGCATTAAATAATTACTCTGTTCGATGGTCATGTAACAGCAGTATTTTCTTGCGTACCAATATTAAATACAGTGTGTGAATATGGTAGCCACTTTAAATTTATATATTATTATTGGCTATTTTCTTTGAAACCATGTTGTTAAATTCTTCTCTGTTTATCGAGTTAATGTTTCTAACATTCATTTAGCCGGCACCGATAGCGATAATAGACACAAAAATACACCTGGGATCTAATGGAATACAGAAACGTATAACCTTAAGGAAATCATGAGAGAATTGCAAAAAAAGTGGACTTTCTGCCTAATTGTATGAACAGGGGGAGAGATTACGTCTCTAACAGTGGTGCAAATAGCAATATACTTCATCTTCGTCTCTTTGGTTGCCACTAAAGCATGTTTTTTATGTCAAAAGTCAAGTGGCAGAGGCCAATGGACAAATGAACGCATCTCGTGTGTGTGTGTGTGTGTGTGTGTGTGTGTGCATGTGCGTGTGTGTGTGAAACAAGGAGCCGGGCTTTCAGTCACGATTTATTGTGGACATAAAACAAGCAAAGGGATTCCTGAAGATAAGAGAGGTTATGCGAATATATTACGATAACGATAAACTTTTGGCCTGCTCCGAGGGATTGATTCGAACCGTCTTAAAACTAAAGCTAACACAGTTAAAGTTAAGGCCAGTAGCCCCCAAAAAACAGGCAATTTAATCACAAAACTTGTGCAATTTTCTGAAATTATGCTTTTAAAAATGCTTTTAATCAGCAGTTGTGAAGTGTGCCTGTCTTAGGCTAATTGGAATCATCGTGAGGTTTATTGTCTTAGTCCTCCGGAATTCTGAAATTACGGAATTACAGTTTTGCTAACTTCTGTTGAAATGTTTTGTTTTTCAGGCCTTTGGAATGGAACTTAATTTGTCTAAGAATGTAATCTCTTGCGGGGATCCAGGTAATATAGCATGCCTCTCTATTTTTTGTGTGTTTAAATTGTTCTCTAGGATCTCGGTCAAACCTTTATACGACTAGGCCTACATAAAAGGCAGTCATGAGGGATTTTTCTTTAGATTTAACCTGGCGCAAAAATCTGTAAACGTGGACTTAGTTGTTACATTGTGAATGAACTGTTTGATAGTTAAGACTGGTATCAAGGCTGATGTTAATCTATTAAATAATGTAAAATATTAAAGAATCCCATTCAGCATTTACGCTTTAAGATCGCACAGTCGGGAAGAGTAAGGCTGTCAGCGCCTTCCCTATATAACGTGTGTTCAGATTTTGTTAAATCCCTTTCAAATGAAACCAAACTTAATTCGTTTTAGTATAGGCGATGCTTGTTGTTCATTCCATAGAAACTGTTTATTAAACATGCACTTATTTGGTTTATACACACACATATTATATATATATATATATATATATATATATATATATATATATATATATATATATATATATATATATATATATATATAGTACAGCTGTGATTTTATGGTTATTACTGTTAATGTGTCAGGGAAAGTAAATTGTAAATTGGTCATATCCTGGCCTAACTGTAGGATCTGAAAATGCTTCTAAATTGTGCTAACTGCGTAATGTTACTGCACGGATAAGGATGAACCATCAAATTATGAATATTATAGACGTAACCTAAATACAGTGTCTGTACCTATGGAACCGCTGCAATATATAGTGAGTTATATGTATGGTATGGTGTAAAACACGCATAAAGACATATAGTCTAATTAATGAGTCCGTTGTAAAGGTAGATTCGGTTTTATGCATTATTTTGAATAGGCCTATGTTTTTTTTCTTCTTGTTTTCTTTTGAATGGGAAAAAAGATTTGGTGTGAAGTTTGTGTTTTACCTAGCCTGCGTGGCACCGTGTCGCGCAGTAGTTGTAGTCATTTGGGAAACGCCATAGTGGTCAGGTTATTCCATATTTGTAGAATAAAGTGCTCTTATTTACAGTTTTTTCCCCTGTGTGTGCTGTGTTCATTATAGGTTGAATAATGGAAGCAAAAATAAAGCCTTGCATCAAATGGAACAATGTTATGCTTTATGGAACCGTGTTAACAAATCACAAGATTTCCAGTTACGCTTTTCGTATGCATGTTTAACTCCAACCCGTCTTTCTTAAAAGAATATATCATAGATGCATAAACCATTCTCACCCGGGGTCAACCATACCCAACCTGCATCTCAGCTGCGTATACAATATGCGCCTGAAAGGGAAATGGGGAGCCTATACGTACCTAAACAGGGCCAAAGCTATATCGATCTTTGTAGTTAGTACATTATGACTTCTAGCGTATTATTTTCACTAGCCTGGACATATGCATACGTCTACATCCCTTATTTGACAGTTAAGTGGCAGGCTAACCGTAATCTCGAAACACTTTTCCCGGCTTTCTGCCGCAGGAACAGAAACCCAGGAAAGAACTTGTACAATACAGTTCACGATCAATGTGGACTTGCACATTCTCAGTCCTTGTCGCTGTAATGCAAACACCTGTCAGGCGACGTAGTCAAGCTGGTGAAGATCTCCTAGGTTAACGTTGCCACCTGCTAGGTAGCCTGTCTGTCTCTGAATCAGTTGTGGCACAGCCTGGTCTCCGCGAGGGCAAGCGCATAAGCGATGATTCCGGCTCGTGAACTTGGGCATCTTTTAACATACGCGGCGCTTGTTACGCACGAGCACGCACTGGGTTCTTGGAAAAACAACACCTTTACTTCCACTTAAAGGGCGTCAAAGGCCTTTAAATACATGTCCGCGTTCTAGATCCAACCAGCTAAGGTTTGTTTATCAGGTATTAATGCTGTTTAAGTGCCCGTCACCATGATAACGAAATTAGAAATGTGGTTGTTGGTTTTTTTTTTTTTGTTTTTTTTAGTCATCATTTCTTCATATGAATTAGTTACTTCTTTCTGAATAAACAGGCTACATTTTTGTTTCCCACCGTGACTAAATTGTTAAAGCAATACAGCGTTGGAGTGTCGCCTAGATAAAGCGTTGTTGTAATTAAATGTTTTACATGAAAAGGCCCAAGGCGTCTTTTTGACAGGTGAAATATTTTCTTCCACTGCATGTGCATATTGCACTGCATGTGTATATTGCATATTGGATCTCTCGTATAGTCTGCATGTCTACAACAAACGTTTTTCTGGTTTTGTGTAGACGAATTATCGTTCGAAACATAGCCTTAAGAAAATGAAAGTAACCTTTCCTGAAAAAAATTCAACACACACACACACACACACACATATATATATATATATAAATAGAGAGAGAGAGAGAGAGAGAGAGAGAGAGAGAGAGAGAGAGAGAGAGAGAGAGAGAGAGAGAGTAAAAATATAAAAATTCTCTGAAATATTTTCTGTTGTCAGAATGCCCTAGCAAAGTGTGGGCTGTAATATAAAAACTGCAAAAAGAAAAAAGAAAGCATAACGTTCAGTTAAGGGTATAAATTAAACTTTACGTTATTCAGTTTACAGCCCCTTTCTATTTAACGTCGCAAAGTGAAGATTCACTGCATCAGCTGTTATCAGTCGCATTTTCAGACTCCCAAGGTCACCTGCTCACACGGTGGAGAAGTCTATGACGAAATTCAAATCATTTTATGGCACGTGGCTGTGCTCGCGTGAGCATTTAACCAGTAGGCCTAATGTATTCATGGAAGTACTTCCATTGAAACTTAAAAAAATGTTTGAACTGAATTTAAGATTTTTGTATAACTTATTTAAGCTGTAGCATTAAGTGCAGAACTGCATCATATTTTAAGTTAAAACCGATATAAAGATGATAGGCTCACGGCCATGTCCTCGTAGCAACTAGTCCTCCGTAAAAATAAAACGTTAATGTAATTTTAATCAACTCTCTAGCAGTGTGCAAACAAAACCAAGCCAAAACAAATGAACATCTTTGTTTAATATACACAATTCAAATACATGATTAAGTAAAGTAATGCCTATTTTTACACCAGGAGCAGTGACATCTGTTGGAACCAAGGTTGAAACCAACTGCGCGCGAGTAAACCGCGCGCTCCCCAATTAGACGTGCCCTATTGGTGAAGTGTGCTGTGAACAAGAACAATATAGCTGTTGTTTGAATAATATTATATTACATTGCCATGAAACATATGAAGGAAAAAATTGTGATTTTGGAGAGAGGTTGCGCAACCGTTGCACTGCCTGAACGAGGCGTAAAGGGAGACTTACCGGTTTGACGAGGTCCCGTGTCAAAAGTTAAATATCATAAGTGACCCAAAATGCCTCTTAGGACTGGCGCCTGTGACATGCCTCGCGACTCGACAGAAGGGAGGCAGGGCGAGCGCGTGCGTCAGGCCCGACGTGCGTCCAGTGGATGCCAGAAATTTGTTCGTTTATTCTTCACTGTTATAACCAACCATGAGAAAATAGCCTACTGAGCGTAACACCCGATCCTGGTTTATAATTGAGAGCCCTCGTGGGATTTAACAATGATAATAATCAGCGTTATTGTGGCTGAAACTAGTCTTTTTATGGTACCGTCTATTATTCCCTACTGTTTCATTATGTAATCTGTAATTGCGAGCCAGAAGTTTTATTTGCTTCATTGAAAGAGTTGTGAAATAAAAATGTAAATGCTTTTAGAGCTAAATACATTACATTTATTCTGTAAATAACTGTAAAATTTGAAAAGTACCACGTCATAGAACCTGGGAAAATTTCGTGAACTGCTTAAAATTATTTTATGGATTTTTTTGTTTACCCAACAAAATATTATTTTTTATTATGCCAGCTTTTTCCCCCTTTCCCCCAAATCGACAAACGAAATTAAATGCAATGACAAATAACTTAACGTCAATTAACGCAAGCCATCTGGATCGGCATTTATTTTAACACTGGCTGGACGGATAGGTTGGTCCATTAGTAACAGGGTTTTAATATAAACGGCGATATGGAAGAGGTTCCGCTTTCTTCTGTAAAAGACTTTACATTAATCACGTTACTTATTTTGTATCTGCGGAGTCATTTTTAACCACCAGGCGACGCTACATTACAAATGAACCCGATGTGGGAATCTACTCGAGGCAAACTCCTAACCACGAGTTAAAACGTAACACAGCAAAAAATGTACATGAATACATGAAATCCGCACTGTTTTATTGGCTCTCATTTCGCAAACAGCCCACCTCCTGACAGCTGCCAGTTGTAATAATTTGTAATGAAAGAATCATGATGAGAGGCAAGGCACAAATTTTGGTAGGTACCTCTGCAAAGTAAAATGTTCAGTGTTAAATCAGCTCTTACAGAGTTCCCTACTTACAGTTAGTTGGCTGCATATGTACTGTGTTAGAGTTGAATTAATACTGGACATTCTACAGTGCAATTTCTAAATAGAAAATAAAAACACGTTAAAAATGTCTCATAACCGTTTCCGTAGGCCTATTTATTTTCATTTATTCATCAGAAGTCATTATTCAGAACATTAGTGCACTCGAAGAATCAACTGCAACACACACAGCTTAAACGGGGTCATACACATAACTGTAAACCAAAATAAATTCGAAAACTACCTTCAACGTCAAGAATGGGGCAGAAAATAGGCTGTGTATTTTGGCGAAGTTCATTTGGAGCAGAATCACGGGTAATACCGGCATTATGAACCTCTGCACAGTAAATTTTTCAGTGTTACTCCAACTTTTACAGAGTACATATGGTCTCTATTGGACCCATATGTACTCAGTTATGGTTCAATAAACACTGGACAGTTTACTGTGTATATTGAAACTAGGTCAGTTGATTTATATTAAAGTGCCTCAGATAGATCGATAAATACATAAATAGATAAATAAATTACCAAATGTTGCTGTTGTTGTTACTACCACTAGTGCATATCTGACATTTAAAAGGATACATAAAATATGAATTCGAAATTTTAACCAGGCTATTATAGGATGCCACAGAATTTTCTGTTTAAATGACACAGCGATCCCTAGTCACGGAGCTTGTTTTTGAAGAAACAAGCATATGTTTCACAACGAAAAAAAATAGCTAATTATCTGAGCCAATGCTTGGTTTTATTTACTTTTACTGCTAATAAGATATAAAGTAGTCGCGTACTAGAATGCTATTGCATCAATTCGAGGTCAGCGATGCGATCACGTGTAGATTATCTATTAATACAAATAGTATAAACACGATTTAATACTGTCGCCTAAATATGAAATACTCTTGCTCAATTAATTCCTTCGCGGGCCAATAATATATAATTGTCAACTTGATAAATATTCTGCTTTATTTTTTTCCACATAAACCCCTTGACGCGGACATTTTCTTCTAAGGAACGGTCACATCATCAGTTACGAAAAACTTTCTGATGTGCAGTAATGTGCCTGTCCTGCGTGTTTGAACTCCTTGCCCCCTTTTCGGCCTATTTTGTCGGAATATCAAATTACTATCAGAAGGAAACTTTAAAATGCACTCACATAATAAGCTTACCTCAAGAAAGTGATCAATGAACTATAAAAACACATTTTGTAATATAGGCCTAAAAGAAGGCCAACGAAATTGAGTTATAGGCCCGCATGGTTTTCCCAACGTAACATTATTTTTACATTTTACATTTTATTAGTTAAAAGATGGCAGTTTTTGTTCCCATAATTCTTTTTCATAATTATGACACGGCATGATAACAGCTTATTCAAAAATAGCTAGGTTAATGTGAATAAATTAAGTTGTTCATGCTTGACAATCTCGTACGTAGTAGAATACATACTTGCACACGAATAGGTGCGTGCGAAAACAAACATATGTTGCACACTTTGTATTAGTTCTAAGATTCGAGGAATGATTCTGAGTTCTGAGATTGTTGACAAGTACGAGAGTGCGCAGTATGCGCGTTCATTTAAAATGACAACGTGAAAAGGTGTACCCACACATTTAAGTGATACGGCGCTTCTCGTCCACGCATAGCTTACTTTTAATAATATAAACGTTGGTATGAATTTCTGTATTTTACATGATTTTTGGTGCTGAAACTTAACATGGCCGACTTATGGCTAGTGTTTATTCAGCTCACTTCACATCCGACATATACATTGTGTGCATGTGTATACAAGCGCACCCAGCTGCCCAGAGCACTTCGTGTGGGCCTATTTCAAACATGCCCGAATAAAGGGCCCATTTTCTTCCGAAGTTTCCAGTGCGGCTTAAATCGGCGTGGCCTCGTGTGTTCCCCTGAGACAAATCCTGAAAGTACTCTTGCCTGCAGATAGATTAGACCGATCGTACTTTGTGGGTGGGACTCCTTCGGAGACCGGGGAGGTTTAATGGAGAGTATGGGTGGATCTAGCCGTGGCTCTAACGCGGACATTTCCATTCGATCATGCTGACTGCACTCCCTTCAGGGGGAAACCGAAAGCGTACGCGTTATCACCGCCGCGCAAAAGAGGGCCATTCTAAGGAAAATCCTTTGGAAATCTGACAGCACAAAAGCCTGCAACCTGATTTCTTTGGCGACCCTTTTCCCACAACTGTTCTGCTCAAAGGAATATCTGAACAAAACAGACTGCAGTCCACAGTCGCAGGATTTGGTTGCATTCTTAATGCGGCATCATTCTTTTCAAGGTGGAATGAATTTGGACAGAATCCCTGAGACCGCGAGACCCCAGCCGACGCGCGACATGGCTTCTACCTTTCACGTGCCGAGAACCTCGAGCAGCACGCGAGAAACATTAGAAAATTCAAGCAGCGAATCATCCGATACCGAAATAGCAGGTACAACAAGCAGGGTAGAAATGCTGGAATAACTCCGTTGCTTTAATGTATGTGATTGTTATGTCTTTAGCCAATAATATGCTCCGGTGTTTTGTATTTTTTGCTTTAAAGTGCAAATGTTAGTTTCAAGAGAGAGAGAGAGAGAGAGAACGGCCGCCAAGATAGGCCTTCAAAATATAGTGCACTGTGCTGTCGCTGGAAGCTTGAACAGTCATTATTAAAACATCTGAGCAAAAATGACAATCTCATGTGTGCCATTTTAAAAATATTTTATCTGAATATTGTTATTTTACTTACACGCTTTTATATGTTTAGTGCTTTAAGCTGTGGTCTTAACACTGAATTTTCCACAGGTGAGGCGTAAACTGTAAATGACAGTTTATAAACGTATTACTTATACATGAGTAACAATTCGTGTATGCATGGTCGATTCAGATTACCTCCCTGTCCTGGAAACATAGCCCATGTTATACAATGTTGTCAGACCATAAAATATTATTTTAATTTTATATTGTAACAATTCTGCACATTTAATTTAAACCACGAATTTGTATCACGTTAAATCCGAGTTAATATTTACGCATTGCTTAACAGTGTTGGTAATTTCTGTGTCTGTGACACTGAAATGAAACCAGCTGTAAACTTCCAGCGCAAAACGTTTATTTTTATGATTTATTCAAAAAGTTTCGAATTTCTGACAACTCAGAAATTGTGTGTGCCACTCAGACACAAGTAAGGCCGTAAAGTTTGGATTTTGATTAGAAGCTCTCTTAAAGCTATAAGATACATTTACAAAAACACACAATTGGAGTTGCATTGTGTTAATATAAAAAAAACCCATCATAATTAAACTCATAAAATACGTTCTTTAGCATACAACATAGTATAATTTATATATTTTGATTATGGTAGTCCAACGTTGCCCTTAGATGTGTTTTTACATTTAGCTTTCTAAGGTTTCTTAGACCCAAAATTCATTAGGGAGAAGATATGAATGTGCACTTTTTCTGTCATCGAGAGTGGACCACATACCTTTGACGTAAGCTACGAGTTTGACAATACTGTGGAAATGCTCTGCCAATGCATAGGCTTTAGTGGGAAGTTCAAAATCTGACAAAAGTCGAGCTTCAGTAAATCAACGATGAATTAATGCTGGACACGAGGCTTGCCTATCTGTTGATATTTAACCAGACGAAAGCACGTGACGACTAGGTCTGTAGCAGGTTTTTATTTCGTGACGCAATTGCGTCGAACTAGATTGCCTTTGTAACTGGATGCATCTCTTTTCTAACGACACATTTCCCACACAATCAATTGCTATCACAGTGTACATATTACTTATGCACCGACGACGGAAAGATAAAGACCCAGGTTTTTGGTGCTGTAAATTTTTATTAACTGAAAATTGTGGTGGGTGCATTTAATTATGAAATCTTGGAAATGTGTCCATGTGGAAAATGGGAATTGCATATTTCCCAAAGATCATATCTGTCTCCATGTTAAATGGAATGCAACCCTGCGGAGGCGGATTCCATGAATACAATTCTTTATAAATCCGGCAAATGTAGAAACGCATATATTCGTCTGTCGTTCTCCAGAAAAGGAAAGGAGTGCGGAACACCGAAGTGACGATGGAAACGCCGACGACCCCAAAAAGAAAAAACAGCGGCGACAGCGCACGCACTTCACCAGCCAGCAGCTGCAGGAGCTCGAGGCCACGTTCCAGCGCAACCGCTATCCCGACATGAGCACGCGGGAGGAAATCGCTGTGTGGACCAACCTCACGGAGGCCAGAGTGAGGGTAAGAAAGGGCGGAAAATCACGGAACTGTAGCGCAAAGTCGGCTACTAGGCCCTATACCATAGACATAAATGAGCAACAAAGAATCAGTCGAAAGGTTTCTTTCAAACTTAGATGACGCGGCCTTGTTTAAGTAGCCTATTAAGTTTCCACTATCTAGTAGCCCAGACAGTTCAGGAACATTACATTTTCATAACTAGAAATGGTCTTTATCTTACAATTATCAACGGAGCTAACATCAAACTAACCGAGGTAACGCATGCATTAGAAAAAAATATTGTCACTAGCTGCTCTGGGTTGCTTTCGGTTTTTTTTTTTTTTCTTTTTGGTTTTTTTTTCAGATATGTTCATTTTGAATTTACTCGTCTTCTGACACCAAATTTCTGTTACCAATTATCGTTAGATTTTTTTTAAAGCCCTTCTGGGATCTGCGGAGTGCTGGAAACCACATTTATTCTTCACTTTAAAGGAAGAAGAGCAACAGCCGGCAGCATAGGAGGATGAGAAGTGGGATTATTTGAAATAGAATTATTTCACTTAAGTTATGAGTACAACAATGACACTCAGAGCAGAATCTAGACCGTTGGCTAAATTTTGGTGCCCAGTCTACCTACTATGACTAAAAGTGACTATAAAGGAATATCAGTTAGTTTATTATAGGATACTGTTTATCTCGTATTATTTGTGGACATATGTTATAGTATTTTCTCTGGTAATCCTCAACATATTACAAATAATTTCATTCCATTATTTTGAGTGCAGAATGGTGATGGTATCCAATCATCTTATTTTAATGCAATAGAAAATGTACTTTTGCATTTTGTTGTCACAATAAGCGTTGCTGCGTGTTGTTTATTTTTTTGGAAGCAGATTCCTTACGTCCAACTTTTAAAATTTTACAGTTAAGTATATCCTGTTCATGTTTGTATTTTTGTTTCAAAAGCCAACAGCCATTCTGAGAAACAGATCGTTCAAATAAGTTGTTCAGTCATGTAACGCTTCTGTCTGATCTGATAGTGATTTATAGACCTATGGTTGATAAATAGCTTTAAAAAGCTTAAAGAATTAGCCCTTATGTTTTAGAGAAGTGTCGAATAGCGCTACCGTTTGTGATCGACATTGTTAATCGAGCAAAACAAATTATGTCGATAATTTTCAATATTTGACTTCTGACACATTCGAAACAGCATTTTGGAAACAAAAGATGCGCAGGCAATTAATATATTGCCACGTCTGTTGTTCCAGTCTTGTGGTATATATTGGTTTTATATTTTTTCCATTAGTGAGCTTTGTTTTCCCACAATAAAATGCAGGACCTCGTTCGGAAGGTATAGTTTTTTTTTCAGCGAGTCAAAATGGCGGCATTAATTCGTTCAGTGCAGAGAAACACCTACATGAGTCAGGTGATACTACAGTCTTTTTAAATTTAATGTAGGCTTATGTTTTTTTGCTTAAGGTGTAGGCCTCAATAGGAACCTTAATGTGGCAACGTCAGAACCTTAATAGGCCGTGCATACCCTAGCACAGCCAGAGCACTTGTCCATGGAGGCTATTGCGCATAATAATTGCTCTAAGAACCTGTTTAATCAGGTGAATAACTTTTTCAAGTGGAACCATTTCAGTAGTGTAAGGTTAAATAGCCATCTTAGTTTAAAATAATTTAACATTATGTACATTCATATCTTGTGTATTCAATCGTCGGCATATTTGCTATATTATGTCGTGCAGCACTTCATGATTTCACTGAAGCCGCATATCCTAATGGTCGCTGATGATGATGATGATGATGATGATGATAAAAAAATAATAATAATAAAAAAAATAATAATAATAATAATAATAATAATAATACCCGATTTCTTATGCAGGCTTCATTTTTTTCGCTTCTTGTTTGTTTTATAGGTGTGGTTTAAAAATCGCAGGGCCAAATGGAGGAAGCGCGAGCGCAATCAGCAAATGGACTTGTGCAAGAACAGCTACCTGCCCCAGTTCAGCGGTCTGATGCAGCCGTACGACGACATGTACCCGGCCTACACTTACAACAACTGGACCAACAAGGGACTGACCCCGGCCCCGCTGTCGACCAAGAACTTCACTTTCTTCAACTCGATGAGCCCGCTCACCTCCCAGTCCATGTTCTCCGCCCCGAACTCCATCTCCTCTATGACCATGGCGTCAAGCATGGGGCATAGCGCAGTGCCGGGCATGCCCGCCGCCGGCTTGAACAACATCAGCAACCTTAACGGTATAAGCAGCTCTTCAATCAATTCGGCCATGTCCCCGTCCACCTGTCCCTACGGACCTCCAGGCGGCCCTTACAGTGTATACAGGGACACTTGTAACTCAAGCCTCGCGACCCTCAGACTGAAATCAAAGCAGCACCCGACGTTCGGATACAGTGGGTTACAAAGTCCTGGCTCGAGCTTAAACGCCTGTCAGTACAACAGTTGACGAACTAGTCAATAATTTTTTTTTTTTTTTGGGGACATATGGACTTGCGAATGGTGCAAAAAAAAATTAAGAATAAAAAGCTACTACAACAACAACAACAACAACAACAACAAAACAAAAACAACTAAACAAAACTGGATTAGTTGCAATCATGTTCAAATGGATTATGCGGGTTGTTTGTGTTTACGTATGCACAGTAATTACTTGCACAACAATTTAAGTATCCATGTTTTTTTGGATTTCGCGGTGAAGACATTCTGAGTCGCTGCAACTTTGTACATAAGAAACATACAAAGGAACAATCGCTCATTTTCGCTTGCTTGCTTTGAAGACTATTTGAAAGTTACTTTGGTTGTTGGTTCGGGCGAAATTAATGAAACTGACCGAAAACTTAATGGGATTTAAGACAGCGGCAAAAGAGATTTCTGATAGGTCTAGTTATATGTAAACCTTTATACTGCTCCTGTGTGATTTTACCGTAAGCCCTAAGTTCACAAAAGCAAGCGTCTTGTATTAGTAGAACAAACTGTCATTTTTTTACGCTGGACTTTGGAGTATTTTGTTTGTTTGTTGTTTGTTTGTTTGTTTGTTCGTTCGTTCGTGTTTGTTTGATTGTTCGTTTGCTTATATTAGAGAAACCGCATGCTTTATGAGTGCAAATTGTTTTGTTAAAATGATATTAATCTAAATGAAACGAACTAAGCAATTAATTATACTGTATATGAAAGGTGATTGGAAAATATCTGCATGTGTTTATGGTCATTTGTTTAAATAAACTACAGCAGGTTAAGTTTCCACTCATCCTTTTTTTCAAGGAAATGAGTCATGCGATAAGACACAGCACTGCACTAATAATTCATATGCAATTATTAATAATTAATTTACAATTATGAAATGTAATTATAAACTGTACCGGTAAATAATACTTTCGGGAGTGTAGATTAATTCATGTCCAATTATGACCGCCAAAGATGACCTGTTAGGCTAATCAAATTTAGAAATTCGTTTTGTAACGAGTTAATTAATTTATTCAAATTTTTTATTACCCGACTAAATTTGCCTTTGATTTTTTTCCCGCAAGTATGAATCAATTATTAATTATTGGACGGTATATGGTGCATCAGTGTTTGGTTTTTGGTGAGCAGTAACGATTTTAGCATCTTCTTGATTTCGATTGTGATTAGCCTCTCTTGTGATTTAATTTACCCTTAGTTTTATTCAGTGATAGCCCAACTGACTCGCTCATGATAACTCAGGTAAAATCCAAGTTAACATTTCCGTGAGCGACAATCCCTGTCTCAAAGCAAATTTACTTTGAGAATAAAATTTGGACATTTTATTGTTATGTTACCCCTTTCATTCCTATTATTTATTTATTACTTCAGGCCGCAATTAACATAATTTAATGTTTTAGGCCTACAAATCTCAGCAAATTTGATTAGTCTGTTTTTTTTTCCTGACCGTTGTATATTTAGTTGTCACGGAAATGTAAGATAGGCCAGCGAGTATGGCACGTAATAAGCATTAAGCTTCAAATCGTAAATTAAAGCTCGCCTATACTGGGACAACGGACGTGTCAAT
Organism: Anguilla japonica; assembly: GCA_025169545.1. Lineage (NCBI taxonomy): Eukaryota > Metazoa > Chordata > Actinopteri > Anguilliformes > Anguillidae > Anguilla > Anguilla japonica. The sequence goes on from CM045891.1 coordinate 2,379,620, forward strand.
CAAATTTCAAAACGTTCCATTACCAGTGCCTTTCTCGAAATAGGGTAAAAAGATGATGGGGCAATCTAACGACATCTGAAGCCCCTTTTGTGTTTTTATTATTATTATTATTATTATTATTATTATTATATTACGTATGCTAAATGAAACCAATCATTCGGGAAGCAGGCCCACACTAAAACACATTGACCTTCAAACCCAAATCCTTGCCAGAGCCTACTAGTTTTGATTGTTCACCCCATATATTTCACACGGCCCTTAGATACGAGTCAAGAGGTAAAATTTAATCAGACGAGTGTTAATATAATTCTGTGATTTATTACAGCTACACAGTGTCTTTTATATTCTGTTGTTTTAGTTTTGTATTAAAACGACATGCACAGTAAAATGTTTAGTTTTAAATCAACTCTTACAGAGGACACATGGTTTTTATTGGACTCATATGTACTCTGCTGGAGTTGAATTAACACTGGATATTTTCTGTGTGGGAACACGTGGACACATAGTCTATTCCTTTGTTGCTTTTAGCGCTTACGTGGAGCTAGACCTATTGTACGAGATGTAAATAAGCATTCTTTTCATATTTTAACATAGATAAGTGCTCGACTAAGACGTTAATATTTACTGAGCTTTCAGGGAGAACCACGTGTTGGAACTGGACTAGAAAAGAATAACAAATGGGATATGTCTAAAGTTACAAGATATTTTAGTCCCTTTCAAATTTTAAGGTGTATGTTGCAGCTTGTGCAAATGAGTCCGAAGCCAACAATGCACAAACTGCTGAACTGGACACAGGCGCTAGCTAATAATAACTACAGGTACTCTGGTGGAAATTAAGAAGAGTGGCATTGAATCATCTTATTTCTCAGCTTAAGGAAGCAATTACGTAATTTCTAAAATCGAATATAATTCTGTTATGGAACTAGCCTACATTAGGTTGCGCCTGGGAAGTAGGTTATAGGCCAGTGTTTGTTTTTCAAACAAGTCACAAATGTAAATCACAAATATAGGCTACAGTCGTGCCGACCACATTGGTATCCAGATTTAGCAATAGAAGTCAACATACAGTCTCGCCCATGTTTCTAAGCAGAATCGCAGACAAGTGCAGTGTTTTACGCGCTGCCTTCAAATTCGCTTCTCGGCGACATCAACGACATGGTCTGTGACACGTTTTTGCGGGCAGTTACAACACACCGCGCGCAGCAGCATTCTGCCGCGAGGTCCTGTGGTTTCGCCTGGGCCAAACCATAGATTACAGGCACAGTAGCCGAACGAATCTTTGTTCACTAACCACCCGTGGTATGTTGAAATGTCTAGTTTGCTGGAGTTTTAGTCACTATAAAACAAATTGCATCCAACCATAACCGTACATACAGTGACGCGTTAGTCTGAGATTATTGAACTAGGCCTATTTAGGACTACAGGAGTCATTTAAATGTTTTTTTTTTTTTTTTTGTTTAATTCGAGATTCGACAGTGAATGTGCAGCCACCTGCACAAAATATACGCACATACAATGCGTAAATACGCACGCGTCACTATGCCCCAGAAACATTCAGATTTAGGAAACATCCCAACATCTTCCACAGCAGAAACGATTCAGGAAAACAGTCTCGACGCGGAATGAAGGCATAAACCCGGTACGGTTTTGCAATTGCTATGGAGTCGTCTTTGAGGTAGGCCTATCCCATTTAAAATATTCCAAATGACACACAAAAACAAGCCAAGTAATATATGATGGCATTAATATCCTTTTCGTAACTATGTAAATGGCTTTAAGATTTAAGGTATCGGCTTTATAAGGTGCTCTCGTGACCTTTTAGCCCGTGTCACGCTCTCTCAGACACCACTGACTGCATAATCAATGCGGTATCGCTCCACAGCACCATACCAGCTTTTCCCATATCTGTGTTATTGACACAATTGAGCAATATTAACACAACTGTCTACACCAAACCATGTCTTTTGTCAGCTTTGTTTGACCTTTACACCCAGTAATATGCGATGGTAAATACAATGATTGATATATTGTGAACAATCCATACTGCAATTGTATGCATTTGGCAGCCACCAGGAAATCTTAAAGCGTTTTCATTGTGTCAAATGAAATCAAGTGTATAAATGGTCTATTAAAATATTTACAAATATTGACAAATTTTCACATCAGTCAGTATATACTGACTGATGTGAAATATATATATATATATATAGTGAAATGTCCAATGTGAAATTTAAATCAAATCTTACGCGACCACAGCGACTCATGTAAACTCTCTTAAGAATTGAATTGATACTGAACATTTTACAGTGTGCGTGTGTGTGTGTGCGCACGCGCGTGAATGTGTGTACGTGTGTGGGTGTGTGTGTGTCTATATACTTTTTAATCAATAAATGGCTACCTAAAGAATAATCACAAACCATACACTGCATACAACTTAGACGGACTCTGAAAATGAGCTGAAGTAAAAAAGGCTTTCTTCCCATAAGTCTCTGCGCTCTAATTTGAATTGAACTAAGTGCACAAGGAAAACACAGGTCTATCACTCAGCGCCGGCAAATCCGGGTTGGATCCTATTTTTCTTACGACGGTGACTTATAAAGCCAGTACGTACCGACAAGTTAGTGTAAATAATAATAGTAGAGAAAAAATAACGCGTTTCAGGAGAAATCTCAAGTTGAATTTCCCAGCAACCCACTTTTCTCCTTTCTGCAGAATGAGACACGTATAAATGCGCGCCGTTTGTTATCATAAATATTTATGGTAGAAAAGGCATCATTAATTTATGCAGCTGTGGCACGTCATAAACACAGGACAAATAATATCGCCTACTGAGTGTCTCAGAAACAGACTGCCTGTCAGATACAGTGCGATATTGTTATCTTAATGAGCTTCTATCAATGGACATTATTGATTTTACTATCGAATCGAGAAGAATTCCAATAAAAAATGACAGGGGTAATAAATATTGATGGGCATGCTATAAATCAGTCCTTCTCCCTGGAATTACATGCTGGATCTCTTTTCATTCAGAATGTCATCTGATTTTTTTTTTTTTTTTTTTTAACTTGTTCATGTGCACATATTTGAAAAGATAATTGAGAAGTTAATGCCGCCCCCCTAACCCCCATCCCCCCAGCACAAAAATAATAAAAAAATAACTTATGTAAAATTGTGGAGAATGTAACTGCAAAGTAAAAACTATGCTTGGAGACTCACACAAATAGCTACTGTGTAATTATTTAGATACCTTTTTTTTTTTTTAAATCCACACAGTAAAATGCTCGGCATCAATTCTGAGCCAAAAAAACTATGACGTGCGGTGTCATAGTGAAATATATTACATCAGGGTTTTCTTTAACACTAATTTTATTATTATTTTTGCATATCTTGATGTCGCCAAAACAAATCAAGTCAAATATCTACACTGACTCCTCCTAAGAGTGGTGATAATGCTGAGAATCAACCTCCCTGGCACAAAGCAGCCGGACGAGAACCTGCAAACCTGCCAGTCACTGAGCTCAGCAGCACAACCCCCCAGGTACGCCTGTCCCCCACTACCTGTGACCTGATCACAACAGCACAACCCCCCAGGTACGCCCGTCCCCCACTACCTGCGACAGGTATCAGCACTGCCAGGTGCCACAGGTGTCAATAAAGAGCCACTAAAGCTGTGCAAAACCTTTTTCTCTCTATTTCTGTTTTATGTTTTGCCACCATGTACAATGCCTATTCACACAAGTTTTTCAAGACCTCACGTACAGTAAATGATGGTTCACATCACGGTAACCAATAATTTAATGATTGAACTGTGCTTTATTATATAAACTGTTACGCATCACAACCATCTACGCTGCACATTACCAGTAAGGCAAAATAAAAAATCTTGCCTGGCCTATACTTGTATAAGGCATGGCTATATGAATAAAAATATAGGCTTTTATCAGGAGACTGGAGGGAAACAGTGTGCAAAACCTGTCATAAATAACTGCTTGGATCGGTTTGACACTCAGATAATTACCATAATCTGCAGAAACTGCAATTACAAGGCATGTCTGATTTCGTGGAAAAATATGCTTTTTTAACCAATACTTTATATCTGTGCATGCATGCATTTGTATGAGCGTGTGTGCGTGTGTATGTGTGTTTGTGTGTGTGTGCATGCATGCATGCTTGTGTATGTTCGTGTGTGTAGGTGTGTGCGCCTGTGTGCGTATGTCTGCGTGTGTGTGTGTGTGTGCACACGCTTGTGTGCTCGTGTGTGTGTGTGTTTAGGGAAAGAGATTGTTTTCATTTAAACATTCAGTCAGAGAAGAAATGAAACTGCAGCAATCCCTCCACGGAATGCTGTGGATGGTGAGAATACTCTGGCTGTTTCCAGAGATTAACTTAGTGCAGACTGTTGCATTTTCAAAACTCCCTGCAATTACAGTCCGTGCGTTCTCACCCATCCCCCTCAAACTATCATCGCACGTGCACTGCAATTACCAAACAATCGGACAATAATGTGATGAATATTTTTGAGAACTCATCCGTTTTTGTTGCCTTTAAGAATTTGTAGAACATAAGACCAGGAATTATCACGCTAGCATACTGACGTAGTATACTCCGAGCCTCAGACGTGCGAATCTGAACGAAAGATGGACAAGTGCAGTTGTGTCCACAATTACTCTCAACGTCAAACTGTAGAAATTTTAGAGAAAGTCTAAGATAAGTAAAATCATTCTGTCTGAAATATCTGAAATCACTAAGAATTTTGTAATAATTTATATTAATATCAAAGCTCGGGTCGTTGTGCTTACATTCTGAAACACATTTTTAAAAATATTAAGGAAAAATCTGGACTTCACTGAAAACGATACCGAGTTCCTCTCCAGTCACCAAACATTGGAACAGCCAGCTGGTCAGTAAAGGACAATGATTAACCCTTTATATGGATGTCAGTGGAATGTGCCCTAAAGACTCCACCCTAATGCTTTGCCCTCTCATTTATGATATCTTCAAGACTGTCACTGAGGTGAAGGGCATTCTGGTATTGAGACTCTCCACGATTAAATCGGATACAAGATCTACTGCAACTGTCCCACCAGCTACGAAATATCCAAATTTGCTCATTTATAGATTTATAAAATTATGTTGGCTTTTTTTGTTCAGTTCAGAAATGATAAAAGCGCTGCTCTATGACTGATCTACAAATGGACATTATTATGCATTTGCCACTTATTTAAACTATATCAATTATTTAGTTCTCAAAATCAATAAATTCTACATGTTACTTCTTATATGGACTCTTCGATTTGAGGCCTATGGCACACTAAAAGTCTAAATCCTAAAAATCATTTATGCTTTTGTTTGGGGGATGTTTCTGAGTTCTCTGTGTAAATGTGGTCTTAATCTGTTTCTATAGATTCATTGTGAAGCCCATCAGATGTGGGCCATGAACTCAAGAGATTTTTTTAAATTTATTGGAAAGAAGACTCACAGCCCCAAAAAACATTGTTGTCTTTTGTCTCCTATCAGATAAAAATATAACATTCTGCATATAAAACAAAATAAGAGTCACATTGTATTTGGCGCCATCTACAGGCCCAGTGAATGCGCTTGTCTGTTGCACCAAACTTCTGGGAGTAAAGTTTGGTGCAACAGATTGCAAAATTCAACCTCGCAAAAAAGGTAATTAGGTAATTTTTTAGGTAAAAAATTTAGGTAATTTTAAATGGCAAATTTAAACTGCAACTTGCTATAGGTATGGTAAGTGCATAAGAGTATTTAAATTGAAATTTTTACATTTTTCAGAGTGCTGTTTGAAATAATGATATATTAAAGTGCCGAAGCATTAAGCAGAGGGCATAAGGGCGGATCTGTGTATTTTTGTTGAGAAACATCATATGTCTAGTATGGTAGCACACCCCATAACATGACCAACGTGGTTCAAAGCACTTCTTTTTTTTTTTTTACGAGGGAACTGTTCTATTTTGGTTTTCAGGGCTATTCCAAAGCAGTAGCTCCGCTCCCGTTAGCAACCGACAAAGCCGTTAGGCCCTGGCCTTGGAGTGAGGAACACGGCTCAGACCTGCGTGCTATCATTACTCACAGAGATCGAATGACTGGGGCCGGCCTTCCTACTGCTCGGCTAAGGAGAGCAGCATCGCCTGGAAACTGTTTAAATCAATCTGTAATAATTCTTGAGATACCAGCTCCCTGAGGGACATTAATTATGCCTCCCGCTCACACAGTCCTTTTCCTTTCGTTTTGACATTTGACCAAAGAGTGCAGACGGCCACGTTTCAGAGAATTAACATTTTAACATTAAGAAGTCTGAAGAGAGAGAGAGGGCCGTGTTATAAATTCTCTGGTTCTGCACGTGGGTGAGATGCGGTGGCTGTGCAGCGACATGCGATGCCGGGGTTCTGTGGGGTGAATGAATGACAAGCCCGGTCACCAGCCACATCTGGATCGAGCGGGAGAGAGTCTGGCCACTGCTCCTGATAAACCCAGAGGTCCACGTCGCGGCAGATCAGCTGGAAGGAGCGAGGCTTTGCGTCAACACAACATCAGACGCACTTTCCCAGCAGCCGTCATTACAAAGAGCCCTTAAAAGCTAACTGATCACTCTAGAGTATACACTGAAGTATCTGCCCAGAAAAAGTAAAAACAGTGGAGGAGTTGTATTTACATTTTACATCATTTGGCAGACGCTCTTATCTAGAGCGACTTCCAGAAGTGCGCTGAACTTTGAACTTCAGTTTGACAAAACAGCTTCACATCCACATATCAGAGAATTAAAAAAAAACTCTCGAGACAAATCTGGTAGAGATGAACTCAATGATAGGCTACACCCCTTGCCTCCATGGTCTCTATGCCAGGCAATATTTCTGCACAGGATGCTGCTGTCATCAGATTTTCAGAAATTGTGCATGAACTGTCATGTTCTGCTTTGTATCGTGAAGTTTAACTCTCACCTGTGAAGCACAGGTAACAGAATGCCTGAATGGCACTTCGTATCTGTAGTTCCACTCCGTGCTATATTGACTCTGCCTTTCCAAGCCAGCTTCTGATACAGGGCAGTAGTGAATGCACTGGTGAATTAAAAAAAATAAAAAAAAAAAAAAATAAAAAAACACTGCATGTTACTTAAGCCTGTCTGTGATTAAGGTAGGTTAAAAACAGAAAGAACATGGAAACGCACTGATAACAGGGCCCATAGGCTAATATTTGTTTAGCCCTAGTTAAACGGGCGCAGAGCAGGCTACATGTAGCTTGCATCCGAGTGCCATTCAACCATAATTAATAAGGTTGTGTGTAAATTTCATTAACTACATCATAACTTGTATGGATGAGGTACTTCAGATTGCTTTCATAATTCACACCGGCCCAAGCTCCCTATTCAGCTTGAGCATGTTTCCAGCTCAACTGTGTATCTTCAGATTATGGAGCACCGACTGCCTTAATGCATCTTTAGACCATGATATCTGTCGCAGATTCTAGATTTGGCTAAAGGAACATTATTCCACGACATGCGTTGCGGTCTCAAGCTCAAAAGCGCGTTTGATGAGTGATTCCACGCAAAGTTCTGAGGCAGCGAACGCCAGATCTGGGACACAACCACACCGCGTGGGTGGCCTTTCAATGATAGCAAAAACAGGTATCTAGAACCGGACTTGTACTCACATGATAAGTGACAGGAGTATAAAGACTTCTTACACCGGCACACCGGCCTGCGCAAATACGAGCAGCTATTATGGAGTTATCGGTGCATTTCAGTGCAGGTTTCCACCATTTTGAAAAGATCGTCATGGTAACGCCGCATATAACAAAAAGGCCTTTCTTTGCGGCGCCGACGTTTAGGGAGGCGTGAGAAACGGTAGGTGAAGGAAAACATCGATTCTTTATTTCACAACACCACCATAAATATATAACTCTGCTACGCTAGCTTTTGGTCCAGTTCAATATTATATCTGATAGAGACAAGCGTGTAATTTATGTAATTTATGGGGGGATATGATGTTACAACCCCCCCCCAATTACAAAACAGGACATATACCCCCCATAATATAGCATGATGATGAGAACAATTTCATATAATAAAGATTTCATGTTGCGGTTGAGATATACTGATCAGCAGCCTGAAGTATTTTTCCCCTTAGAATTCACCAGAAATTATCATCTCAAAGCTGTCTTTTAAAAAAACCTAGAGGATTGCAGTTCTCAGGGTCCATGCAATTCAGTGGATATAGGGCTGGGGGGGACAGGCTCCAGCCCAAATCAAGGTAGGTTTACACGTGGAGTGCTGAATGGATGTAATGTGTTGTAAAAGTGCATGTGGATTTCAGGCAGGTTAAATATAGCTGTAGGCTTACTGTCAGAACTAAGGATCTAAGAATGTGCTGTCAAAAATCTTTCCTGTTTTCAGGGTCTCTGCACAGCAAAATGTTCACTTGTTAAATAAACTCTTACAAAGTACATATGGGCCCTATTTTACTCATATGTACTCTGTTAGAGTGAAATTAACCCTGGATATTTTACCGTGTAGCATTTAAGGTTCAGTGGTATCTTTCCTGGTTAGATTCACAGAAGAACCATTACAAAAAGGAAACTCACCAGAAGCCTCTTGGAGACTGTGTGAGACATAGTCCACCTACACACATAGGTTTGGGTGGAGACAGGGAGATATGTCACCCTCGATATCTTCACATGAATTAATCTCTAGTACGCTTGTGAAACTTGTGAAGTTCTACGACGCAAGACCAGGTGGTCCAGAAGTGTTTCTTCCCACCAAAGTTTAAATGAAACCTTACACCCATGAGCCCACCCCCAATGTTTACGAAATTGTGCTTAACAATGCTGGGCCCTTACCCAACACCCGTTCCAACCACCGGCTCTTGCACAGGCAGTTCCGCAGACGCCTCATTCAGCGAAAAATCCCAACGAAAAAACCAACAAGTGCAAACAGGCTCACGTACTGCAACGCAAGGAAGTAAATAATTACTGACGATTACAGGAGGAATTATTCTCCATTAGAGGGGAGACTGGCAGTTGCTATACATGAACTATAATGAGTCCAGAGGCAACTCATGCATTTGCACTTATATCTTGTTCTGATCTTCTTGCCAATTGGCATCATTGACTAATTTCTTCCACACGTGAAAGGAACTATTTTCTGCAGTATTGGAGTTTCTTAGAATAGTTTGTTTTGTTCATAAGAGGCAGTTATTAGTTAAAAGGACTGCGTGCATTTGCATGTAAAAGTGCCACTCTTAACACTTCACCAGATTTAACCAGGCATCTTACCACGCGAATAAAATCCAATCACCATAAACATATTTATTAAATATACAGGTTAAGATAAACCTAT
>CM045891.1:2391471-2436471 GCA_025169545.1 Anguilla japonica
AAATAAAACCTCGTATTAAATAGATCTTAGCGGTAGCAGCAGTAGTTGACAGCAGTAGTACACCTTCCATAATGTATGCAAATAAGCCTTTCGGTTTGGTCCCCACAAGTTCCCACAAAGCTTTGATAGTGCCATCTGATTCGTGAGCCCAACAGTTGCAAACAACAAAGCCCCTCTCCGTGTGTGTGTGTCGATTAACGTTTCCTATGGAATACACAGGAGATGCACCCCAGCACGTTGATCCGTAATGAACATTTTTATTTGCTTCCATTCTTAGTGGAAAGAACAACCGTGCTTAAAGCTGACAATAGTCACCGGTTTTAATTACGAACAAGGCGTCACTAGGGGGGTGCGGACCGCACGGGGTGACACCATCACAGGGGGGTGGCACCGAAATGACTGGCAATCAATTTTTTGTGCAGAGTTTTGTGTAGCGACGGGTTGAAACAGCGCATTTCTCCGATGCAGTTTGCTGCCGGTTGATTTAATTAGCGACATGAATGCGACGAGAAGCGCTTTGTCGTCGTCGTACCCGCCGTCGACAGCTTCTAACAGCACCCCTCACCACCCCCCCTTCCCAACCGTCGACAACATCGGGTGACACCAACGGTCGACCGCATCGTGTGTCACCAAACCCAGTGACGCCACTGATTACGAAGCCACAGGGCTGCAGTTGGGTCAAGTGTATCTTATCTAAGAGATCAGCTAAACTGAAAAATATTACAAGGCTTCAGGGCTCAGGACATTGTGAACTGCTGCAGTCACAGAGTGATCCTATCATCCGGTTCTGCACCATCATACACAGGGACTTGCAAATAATGTTTTGTCTTGTGCTAGTGCCTGCAGATCAATAAACAATTGCCTTAACACTGTTAATTGCAGTTGATTTTGTTATATACTCAGAGGTGATTTGACTGCCAATGTAACCTTTCAAGTCTAGGCTCTCTTACATGTGCAGGGTATTATTACGCTAATTTATGGACATCGTGAGCAATTTTTGATGATGATAACGAAATGCATCCATTTAGGCTAAATAACGTAAAATAACGGATATTTTCCTCGGTAAGAAACAGAGTATCAGTTAACATTTGATTGGGTAGAATGCTGAACATTTTTGTGCCTTAACTGAGAAATTCTGTAAAGGTCAACAGAGAAAAACAGGAGGCTATTTCTGCACAAAATATTTTCTCAATATAAAAATAGCATGATTTGTAGAATATCCGTTTTGTAGACTGTTTAAAAAATAATTAAATGCAAAGTCAAACTAAACTTGTCAGTATAATGCAACAGAAAATAGTCATTAAAATGAGCTATTTAAAAATGATCAGCTTAAAAAATATATAAATTATGTAAGCACCGACATAAATCCCCTGATTTTCAGGATTGACAGCAATTTTTATAAAAATCTCAATTTCACAATTTAAAAAAAAACAAAACAAAAAAAAAAAACATTTGCACAGCTGCTGATGCAACCAGCAAAGCGCATTATGACACTGGAGCTAACGGGAGCACAATGCTGCACATTCACTCGCCCGTTCAGTTTCTACCCGTGGCTAAATCAAATGCTCACCATGTCGTGGACGTGGCAGCGCCGGATAACCCTGAAATCCCGCAGAAATAACAGCAATAAAATGGACGCTTAAGCTCCCGAAGAGGCTCGGGCATCCGCACAGTCAGGTCGGCATGTGGACCAGTGGCCCCCTTCACTTCAACGTTTTCTACTGTATTACTGATCTCTTATCCAGAGCGATCCCCGATCGTCTACCAAGTGCTGAGGGGTTGACATTACTTTCAGACAAGTAAAGATGCAAGAAAACCTTTTTCCCCGACATGTCAGCGCAGAAAAAGTATGAAAAATGTGTGCTTGAGCACAAACTCATCTTCAAGACCGACTAGAATAGGGAAGCACAGAAAATGTATGATGATTCACAAACATCACTTTAGCGTTACAGTGATAATGTTATACGAAATACTGTAACATTTATACTACAATTATAACATCTGAGGTAAGGGGTAAAAACACAGACTGGCACAGTTCATGGTGTTTCTTTGTAAGTAAATATTATCATGCTGTGGCAACCCTCTCCATCAGCCAGTGTGCAGCTAGAGGTACAAGCACCCCTTGGTATACTTCAAAGGGTTCTACAGGGCTCTTCAAGGTAAATGGGGTAATAAATTAGATTTATCTGAGTAAATAATCATCAAGTGATACTTACAAAATTAATTATTCACCCTTTAAGCTGTATGATCACAAGCATGCGATTAGAATGTTTTTAACATTCTAATGCTGACATAATTACGACTGGTTACTGAAAGCAGTGGAGTTCTAGAACACTGACTCCTGAATTTTGAAAGGAAAAAACCCTATTCTTCAAAGGGTTAAAGTACTTTCATTGAGGTTACAGAAAAGGTTAATAGTCACGCTTAAGAACAGTAAATGTGTCATAACTGCAAGACTCAACGGAGTATGGTCAACTAACCTGACAATCACTCTTGAGTTTAAAGCCTTATCAGAAAGGGCTGGATGCCACAATTAGGCTGGCGGTCTGCTCCCCGCAGTAGCGTGTAGCAAATGTTTACCCTCTACGAGAAAAAGAGTGGGGGGGGATTATTTCCGAAAAACAACACCACCTGCGAATGAGCGGAGATTATTCGGGCCATGTTTTCACCCCTTTGGGGAAAAACAGCAGAAAGAACGAACGCAAGAAAGAAAAGGAGGCCAAGAATGAGTCCTGTTTCACAGCTGCTTAATAAAGAAGGGATTAATGAGGGAATTTCTTCCAGCTCGCTTCAGCGGCCGCGCGGTAACTCGGTGGCTAAACCCAGATACCGCGAGATAATAAGAGGCCCTCTGCCATGTCTACTACTGCTGAAACAAAGATAAAGTTCAGCGTAGTAAGTTTTTTGGAAATTCTGGGGATTAAGCTTTCGATGTTCTCTCTTTTTTTCCCCCATAAATTTTGCTGCTTTGGCAACAAAAAGTAAGTCAAGACAGACTGTGCCGTCAGAACGGACTATTGGATAAATTCAGTGTGCGCAAAAAATGTGACTAGATCTACTGCTCAAGCAATACTTCATTTATATTTTATTTTGTGATGATATTCGGTATTTATAAAGACTACGCAAAAATATCCTCACTGATCTATGGCAGCAGATGAATTGGCGAGAGTTATTACCTTGTTATAAACGCACGGCCTTTTCCACAAACAAGTCCATCGTGCGCTTACAAAGCAACCAGAGAAAAATGCCTAAATATTGTTTTTTAAAAATCAAAACACGCAGTTTCTCAGAATTTGTGGTAGAGATGGGACTGAAAGAGGGGGATGGGGGTTAATTAAACCTTTACAAATAAGATGGCTTACTGCCAGGAGGATGCCAACTCATTTCAAAACAGCACAAATTCTCAGTATTACGCGGAGCAGGGGCAGCCGTTGGTCTTTGAAAGGAACGCCACTTTTCATATTTCTCGTGGCATGTGCGCGCTCCAATCAGTGACCATCCAGGGAGTGATTGTGGTCATTCTAATTATCTACAAAGAAAGGGTGAAATCCTTCGCGCACGGCACCCAATGTGAAAAATCAGGGCTGGCCATTTCAGACCAATTTCCCACTGCAATCTCAATTGAGCCTCTAAACGCTTCCTCGGCTAATTAAATCAACTGAAACGCCATTGTTTATAAGCCATCTTTGCAACCATATCTGTAGTTCCATCCACCTTCTGTCATTATCAAACAGAATTACTCGGAGAGGAAATTATGTTTAGCCTTTAGTACGTTCTAAGCAATTTATAGGCTTTTTTTTCCCCACGTGATGTAACACGATCAGTGACGATCTAATTGGTTATCAAGGAAACCATCTCCTGATCAATTTAAATAATTGCCATATTCCTGCAACCCTAGCCTGTCGCCAATTTACTTCAGGGTCTGCTTTTTCTCAACTTTCATTTAACATTATAGCGATTATTAAATAGCTAGCGATGTAAATTGTTGTCAAAACATTTTCTGTCCGATACCTCTTTAAAAGAAGCTATTTTTCCACACTTTGAGAAAAAATCAGAAAAGCCCCGCTGTAGTTTGTTGATGCACAGGCCTGCGTCTTTAAATCCTTCGCGTTCTTATACTATCACGTCCCTGTGTAGATTAAATGGATAAATGTTTTTTTTTTTTTTTACTTAAGCTATGTATGTTTTCCTGAACCGGGCAATCTGCCCTGTAAATAAATAATTAAATGATGTAATGTAATATTTGCATCGGTTACCGACTTCCGGGATGTTCCCATGGGATGCCCTCCTTCCTCTGAAAAGAACAGAAACCTTTCCATGAAATATATGCCCTAAACTTTCCTGACATCTTTAAAATAAGGGCTCAGTCGGGGAGTTTGAAGCGGGTTTGTGATGGGTTGCTCGCTCGGGGACACTTTGTCCAGCGCGTGTTATCGAGGCGGCAGAGAGTATGGAGACGTTGAGTGTTTTCAAACGGTCGGCTCTCACGGAGGTTCTCTACTCCGCAAGCGGGAACAATTAAGAAAACCTTACGTTTCAACCGAGGAGGAGTCGGTGAAGGTCAAGGATGTCTTCTCTTCAGGTTTTTGTTTACCGCTGCATTGTATAGAGCATACTCCAGCCACAATAACTCACATCCCCGTCAGGGGCGATCAGTTCGATGTAACATTGCGCAGGCACGCATCTCAAATAACCAGAAACACCTGATGGGGGCCAAACACGCGTTTCCCTGCGAGCCTCTTTAAGGGCATTTTGGGTTATTACCATATGATTGTCATAAAACACTGGACGAGACGTTTGACATCACAGTGGCACTCCCCATTGCGGTGGAGCTGAAATGCGTCCCTAGTTTCAAACACATGTGCCTATTATTTACAGATCGGTTTCCACCGCGCAGGACGGAGCTTAAGCGAGCGGGGTCTCTCTGCCAGGGCTAAGTATGTGCAGATTCGTCCACAGTTCCCCCCCCTCGCGATAATCAGCCAGCATCCATCGGCACCAAAATGTTATACCTCACGGAAATGGGAGGCGCAGAAACCAAAAGACCAAAACCTCCAACACCGGTGGCCTCGTGCGTGATTCAGATATGGCGCCACAAAACCTGCCACCAGGCTCTGTAATTTGGTTCCTTGCTAAAATGAATACATAAATACAACCATAAATAAATAATTATCCGCCGTGCGCTCTACATGGCAGTAACAGAATGTGATCAGTCATCGAGGGCTATTTTTTAAAAAGGCTTTTGGGATCAAGGCTCTCTAAATTAGCCTGTGACTCATCAACAGACAGTGAAGTCCCTTAATCCCGCCGTACCGCAACTGTTAACTGTATTACTGAACCATCCCATTTCTGGGCCGCACCTTACAGATTCGCTAAAGTTGCTGTCTGGAGACGGGGAAAAAATGAGATCAATGAAGAGAGCTAATAGTTCCCAGTGAGAGCCCTATTTTCAGGTTGGCGGATTTGAGGCCGCTGTGCCCATTAGCTTCCAGTGATTCTGGAAAACCGCGGGAGAAGCTTCCCGTCTCGAGGGGGCTCCGCGTGTTTGTACAGGAGCGCACTTAACACTGTGCCGAACAGTCCAATAACAAGACGTGGAGGCTTCAGAGAGAGATTTGGCCAAAGGAGCCCCTTTTGGGATAAAGAAAAAGGAGATCAACTTGAAAAATTGCACTTGGGGGAATTCCATGAAGCCCCAAAGATTTCGTTTAGGGTTGAAAACCTAATGGGTCTAAGACACAGCGTGCAAAGGTCCACTGCAACCAGGCTTCCCCGTAAAAACCAGGCGTTTTGTTTAACCCTTTCACACCAGCTTACATTTAAAAAAAAAAAAAAAAAAAAAAAATTTTGTGGACTTTTGGACATATACTGTGTGCAAACAAGCAAGACAGAACATTTTAGGGACCATTAAAGTAAAAGGTGAGGTCTGGATGTGAGGTTGTCACATCCAGTGTTCTATTTTAGTATGAGTGTGATTAAGTTAATGTTCCCTTCCCTGTCATGTACGAGGCAGTAAATAACTGAAAATACAACAGAGCACAGAAGATTTGCTCACCACTGGTACACGAACTGCATCGCATTTAGTTGAGATTTGCTTGTTACATGTTTTGCTGTGGATGATGAAACTCAGATGGATTCATCAGCTAAGGAAATTTCACATTATATAACATGTGATGTCATATGCCAAGCATGAGCAAGCTGCACTGCCAAGGAGGGACAGTGATCACAAGACACGCTCCACCTGGGACAGACATTCACTTGCTAAAAACCTGAAACTAAGGCCTCAAAAATCATCACGGAACTGAATCAACACCTCTGTTAACAAGTCTCAGCAAAAACTGTGCATTCTGAGCATAAGCAGAACTCCCATTCCCAAACTTTCTTGCATCCCAGGCTAATGCACAAAGATGCCGATGTACAAAGATGCATAACCTGTTGTAAGGAGCACAAAACCTGGACCGCTGAGCAGTGAAAACAGTGCTATGGTCAGATGAGTCATCTTGTAACTCTTTTTCCTACATCTGCACAGGCCTACAGCTGGAGGAAGCCATAGGAACCCTTTTGCCCACAATGTCTGCTGCCAGCTGTGAAGCATGGCAGCGGCTTTGTAACGGTTTTGGCAGCCATCTCTTGGGAGTCACCGGGTTCGAAGATCGCTCTGCTGCGTGGTCATATTATGGCCACAGAACGTTTACAAGACCGGGAGCACTCTACGCTGCACACACACACACACACACCGCTCCCTCATGATGTCCCTGTATAACGAGATGATAAAGCCCCAAAGCGCACACCGCTAGAACAGTTCAAGAGTGGTTTCATAAACACCAGGATGAAGCCAGACACCTCTCATGGCCTTCCACAATCACCAGATCTAAACATCCTTGAATCTTTATGGGAAGTTATACAGCACAGAGTGTAAAGAATATTTCCACCTCCTTCATTCCTCAAAGAATTTGAGGCTTTCCTTCTTTACGGAATATCCCACCTCATTCCAATAAGGGTTGAGGCTGTTCTGAAGGTGGAGGGTAGCCCTACTCCTTATTAGTTACTTGTTATTCAAATATTGTTCAGTGTTTCCTTTATTTTGTCCAACCCCAGTAATTCACATTTGAGGTCAGAAACGTAAATATGTAGGAATAGTCATAAAGGGGCCTGTTGATGGAAAGAAGCCAAGGGTTACTCCGTTTTAAAACAGTATTTAAATGCTCAAGCTTGTTTAAAAATATGTCTGCTCTCAACAAGGGAAATGATTTAGACTAACTACCCATGCTGTTTCAAAACAGGATGTGTACTTCTGCGGCCACAGATAAATGACTACTGGTTTGGTCACCATAACATAAAAAAAGATTTTCCACCGACTCCTTTCCCAAATTTGTTCTTGTCAACAAATACATAAATATATTTTTTTTTAATTTAAAAAGGTACAGCCAAAAGCACATTCTTGATTATTCTTTATTTTGATTCTCTGTATGGAATTCAGCCTCACTCACCCAACCCTACTCCTAGTTTTCAGGAATTCAGAGAGAAGTAGGTAAAATGGTAACCAAGAGGACCAGCGGGGACTGAATCTTCTGGCAGAAGGGATTTGTGACTCTCATTAAAAACTCAGAGGGGATCTAGTTTCGCAGAGCCCATCACACTGGAGATAAGCAGCAAATGGAAATCATCCACCTTGTCATTCTTCATCTCAATCCCTCTCTAGAAAAGCCCTACAAACAGCCACCAAAGGAAAAGAAACACACACACAAAATAATGTGAAAGAATTGGAAGGGAAAATGCCCAGAATGTCAAATTGGAACAACGTGAGCTCCATCTCCATCTCCGTCTCCGCGAGACACAAAGAAGCATCAAACTTCGGGGGGAATGATGAGATTGTTAGTGGTTTTTCTGGAGCAGACGAAACATTTTAACCAATTTGATTTGTTTGTGAAAGAAATCATTCTGATCGAAGCCCCAGTTGCTGCCAAGCGCGCCTCTGGTCTCTCTCACGCTAATCTGGTTTGACAAGAGCGGGTAAGAGGAGAGACGCGGGAGGTCAGCGCGAGCCCTCGACTTCAAACGCGTGGAAGTGTAAAACAGAGTTTGTTAGGGGCTAAAACAACTAACCGCGGGATTAGCGGATGTCCGCTAAGTGGCCTTGAGATTTTGCCGTTTACATCTGCAAATCTGGAAGAAAAATAGAAATTACGAATGCCAAAACACGGGCCGGTAAAAACACGAGTCTCAGGTTTTCAAAACTCCAGCCCTGCTCATATCAATGGCGCATTAATTTCCAGCCCAATCTACAGTATGTTTCTGTTACTTTTTAAATGCATTTCACGTGGCGGTAAATTAGTGAAATGCTGACTCTTGTAAAAAAATTAATAATAAAAAAAACATTTTATAAAATAGAAAAAGGTGTTTACTTCGTATTGAAATTCATGCAGGATTGAAAAATTACTCCTCACACTATTTATTTATTAGAAGCTTTTTCAATGGAAAGGCCAATTTTAAGAAATACTGAAATACAAAGAGTCACAAACTATATATAATAAGGTTAAGTACATGCCTCCAACTACATGTACTCGCAGAGGTCAGAAACCTGGACCAGACTACACCTGCAACCAATCAGCAGAGAGACTGGGCGGGGGCACACGTGAGCGATGGCTTCCCCACGAATATCTGCCGCGCTCCAGCAGCAAAAGAGTCGGGAGTGTGTCTCCTGACCCCACCCCCCCCCCCCGGTAAATAAATCAGCGCTGCTCAGCTGCTAAGTGCCTTGCAAAGGCTGGCCTATACATTAAGTCCATAATGTGGACTCAGAGATAAACACTTGAAGGGTCTCTGTACTCCCCGTGAAGCAGGGTAAATCACACATCTCTCAGAGGAGTTTGACAAGCAGTCACGAGAAGCTAAAAAAAATGAGCGGCAGCCGCAAAGATGGCCGCTGAAACAAGCCGTGTCTGTGTGTATGAGAGCGAGCGAGAGTGAGAGATAGGGTGGATGATGGACACCACAGGTGTTACCTGTAAAATTAAACACATTGTGGTGAAACACGAGCTTTTCTGAAGTAAGCCCGCTTATGTGGAAAAGGTGTCACTGTCTTTAATCAGAGCACTGATTTTGTAGATCATTTTCAAGGTCTGTATGGATTGTATGGTTTGCAGTTATGTTACTTTATTTAACCATGTTAGTCTCACAGCGATTAAAATTTATTTTGCAAGAGGGACCGAGCAAGACCAGCAGCAGCACAGTTGCATTAAGCAGTTTACGGAACACAGAGTACAAAAAGTAATGGCAGTAGATCCATCGATGGTGAAGACAACCATGAAAAATAAACCCGTGAAACACTCCTTTCATATAGCCTATTTAAAACCTTATTTAGCCTTTCATATAGTCTATTTAAAAGTCTAATATCACGGTATACTTTACCATGTAGACACTTCAGACACAGTTGGCGTGTGTTCAACTTCTATACCAAACAGTAGGCAAGTGCGCTGATTTGGACATGGCCTAGTCTTGTTGGCTTAAAATAGTAGGACTTACTCTATTGGTAGGTGGCGTGTCTGATTGACAGTTACAAACTCCAACCACATATTAATGGCTGCCTGTAGTCCTCCATCTCCATCCGTTCCATTGGTCGTCGCATATTTGAAATTTGGTAGCGTGGGAGAATGATTATGACGTCATGAAGACCTAGAGAGAAGACCTACGAGGCACTATGTTTGTTTATTTATTAATTTATTTTTTTACTTAGCGTCATACAATCTTCATCTGTGGTGTCAAACTGTGTCTGCAGGTATTTTTGGGTTCTCTTAAGTTAGCAAACAATGAAGGCCTTGAGGTCAAGGAGTGTGGACTATTTAGCCAGCAAACAACGTCAACAATTCGTTGGTGCATAGCCATTTAATTGGTGCTCTCCTGGACTGGATTCTGACATTTGTAGCATACAAGTTCATGTTCCTTATCCAAAAAAAGTGCTGGTATTTATTTACCAGCATAAGTAATTCGCAGAAAGGAACAGTTTCAGCGTTCACTCGCTGAAACTGTTCTTTCCAAGATTTGAGTTCACTGGTCCCTTTCCTTTACAACTAATGTTCGAGACCCATCAACCACAACTGGCCTATCAACCACAGTGTACCGCCTCAAATTAGAGCAACACATATGCAAATCATCACGCTTTCCGCAACAGTGATTCACCTGGTCATTAAAGGGGAAAAAAATGAGTCAAGGAACTTTCAGTAGTCATTATCTGAAATTCCCATGCAGAGTCCGGGTTGAATTTGATTTTAAAACACAGCTATTAAACTAACAAAAACACACACAAAACCAGTCGTTAGTTATCTTGTTTAATTGGTGAGATTAAGCCAATTTAACTGAGGCCAGATTGTGTCTCCATATCACTTCAGACTGCCTTCATAGCAAAATACGTGGAACTTGTCTTGTCTCCTTGCGCCCCCTATTGGCTTGAGTAAATGTTGCCTTGAGAAGTCGCCGTTTAACTTTCAAATACGGTTGCCAGATATTGATATTTTCAGGTCGTAGGCTACGTAGGCTAATCAATAATATATCAGCGGTGACAACAAAGAGCAGTTTTACATGTCGTGTCTTTCACATCTGACTGACTCAAAAGTTGACTCCCATGACAGGCTAGCAATATTTTCCCGCCAGAGGTCTTAACAATTGACTAGCTATTATGTAGGCTACTTCTTTTGCTGCGGTTGAAACATCTTCATTTGGCTGCAGAAATAACTGCAAGCTTTTCACTTAAAGGTAATATGCCACGACATAACCTTACTGCCATTAAATGGAATGAAATGCCTCGACATAAACTTGCTGCCATTAAAATAAACGACTTGTTAATATTTCGGCACTAATCATGTCATTAAACCGCGAGTTTTAAACGGTCATAATTTTCAGTGAACTTCACAGGAAACTGCAGTGTTAAATATAGGCTACATCAAGTTGATTGAACTTGCGCCATAAGGAAATTTAACAAAAATAACATTGGCTGAGGTAAACCATGTAAACTTGTGTAAATAGCCTATGCCAGGTGAAATTACAGTTCAATGCGCAACATTTGCGATACTAATGTTTCGGTCGGTTTAAAAAGCAGTATGCAGGATGCTGTTGTCCACAAGCGTTGGGCACTGTATTAAGCGGCATGGAACCTGTTCTGCAAAGCGACCTGCCCTGGAACACGACTTTGCAACCACTTATTTGTGTTCATGTAAATTAGGTGGCCGCATGAACTGGCAAAACGCGCTATTACAGTCACGTGGAGAAAACCAACCAGTCTTCTACAGTAATGCAATCGTATGAGACATATGT
Source organism: Anguilla japonica (assembly GCA_025169545.1). NCBI lineage: Eukaryota > Metazoa > Chordata > Actinopteri > Anguilliformes > Anguillidae > Anguilla > Anguilla japonica. Next base: position 2,402,782 of record CM045891.1, read on the forward strand.
TGGCCTATTCATATTCCACACGGTGGCACCAAATTCTTTTTTTTCTCCAGCCGACCACAGAAAGGTCTAAGATGTCGGCTAAGAAATACATTTACGTCATACACACAGGATGACGCAACGAAATATTTAAAGGCAACATAGCCTTGTTGCTGAAGATATGCTGGACAAGCGGGAAGAAGATTTTGTTTTTCATCCGCATTTACTGCAACCGAGTGTCGTATCGTCCGGACAGTGCAGTATACCGATAAACATAATTTAAACATCTGCAGTCTACCTGTTTTCCATGTTGTTTGATTGGCATCCTAAACAGGCTATGAAAATTGGGTGACAGTACATTGGCTACCAGGGATGTGTACAGACATTCCGGGGGGCATAAACTCAGAATAAGAAGTGCACCCGTGGCAAGTACATTTTAAAAATCGCTGCAGCCAAAGGGACTCTTCTGCCATCTCAAGGCAACACATTTGTGTTGGTGTCTATCTGCGCATGTGCCAGCAGGCTTCATAACACAACATTACGAGTCTCGACTCAGCGGTAGTTCAATTAATGGGGAGGTCCCGTCATTGCACGTTCCAAAGAAGCATGCGGAAACCTGCTCGTTTGGCTAAATGGGTAAAACTGGCAACTTGACCTACTTTATGGAGAGAAATGCCAACATTCACCAAAAAATAAAATAAAATTATGTACAGGATCCAAATCAATCTCCAATTACCCAGAAGTCATTTCAACAACGTCAAATTTTGTCTTTGAAGCTAGGAGGGGTGGGTAGGAACAAAGAGCAAACTGACAATTTAATATTATTTATGATACATTCTGTATGTTTTTATCCAAACATCACTTTGCACAGACTCCTTAACACTTACACACCTTTGCTGTATTGTTGCATGTGTTGGTATAGACAGTTTCTTGCCCTAAATGGTAAAAATCCTCATTTGTTACATTCTGACTGATATCACTGTGTTGTGTGAAATTCCAAGGAACACAGAGAAGAAAAGCTGCTCAGAATTTTAATTTTTTTTTCCTCAGACATTTCAGAAATAGGTCAAACAACGTATTGATTTTACCCTAACCTACACAAACTGCATCCAAGCAACATCCAATTTCAAAACAAACTGCACACAAATGTCTGTGCAGCACAAAATCAGATTTAAAAAAAAAAAAATTAACAGAATAAACTTAAAAAACAGAGGCATGGGTTTCGTTACTCTATGCTGAACTGTATTTTACACTTTAATTTAAATTAATTCAAGTCAATAATGATTAATGTACATCCAAGTCACAGTACGTTGTAGAATCTGAATCGTTTGGAAGAGGGCCAGTCAAGCGCAGTCATGGGGGTTTGCTGCATGCATGTCACCACAGCAGAAGATGCAAATCCCTCCTGTGTCTAATCTACTCGCTGAGCTGTAGAGAGACTCCAACACCTACGATAAGCGGGCCTCCAAGGCCACACTGATATTTTATATTGCATACATCTTCGGAAATCAGTCAAGTTTTAAAGGTAACTATATGACCCGTTTGTCCAATACTTCCCTTCGAAAGATCATTATTTAGTCGAGGCAGATTAACCAAGGCAATCGCCTTTGGTGTCTTAAAGGGCAAACACTGTGGACACCAGGCCTACAGAAACTGCCACCGCTGCAAACTGCGATGAAAACCTATGCAGTTTGTTAAAGTCTAAATCAGGGATCAGCAACTCACGGTCCTCGAGGGCCAGAACTGCTGGATTTCCACCCTCCCTTTGCCTGGGAGTCAGGTGTGAAGACAGTCTGGCCAATCAGTACCACTAATTACCCGGGAGAAAAGAAAACCAGGGCTGGATTTGGATTTGAGGGCCAGAGTAGATGATCCCTGGTCTAAATTAAATGACCCTGAAAACAGCACAACAAGCACCTGCAGGAGACCCCGGGACAGCTCCACACGCCCCGATTCAAAAGCCCCAGCAGGGGGCAGGAACAGCCCGTCAGTCCTGGTGGTCGTGCTCCTGCCCCGGTATAAGCCACCGTATGCTGTCCGTGCGCAGCACGGCGTAGATGGTGAAGCCGGATATGAACAGCACGGAGAAGACCAGGAGCCAGTCGATGCTCCTCACGGGCACGCTGAGGAGGGGGCCCACGCTGTCCTCCTCCGTCACGTTCTGATCCACGCTGGCTTCAAAACCTGAGGGGGAGATTATGTCAGACTCACAATCAGCACAACGGGTAAAGGCCTGGGCGGCTTTTTTTTGGTTTTTTTAAAAAAAAGCCTCACTCTCACTTTAATGAGCAATGTGGCTTTAAAATCCAGCTATTTTATCTGTAATATGGTCGCCGGTATTTCTCAGAAGAGAGACCGCACACACCGGTCTGGTTAGTGATGAACGACGTCAGCGTCTCCATGGTTCTGTCCGTCTGGTTGAACCGGGCCATGGGCTTCACCCCCTGGAACAGGAGGATGTTGGGCACCGCCACCGTCCCAAAACGAGTGGAGAGGCTGAACGGGAAAAGAGAGAAGAGCCCGTTTAAAAATGAAAGAAGCACGAGTAAAAGCATTTAACAGATGCCAGTGACTGGGGAAACTGGATACACTTATTGCATTTATACATTACAGACACATACATATCCAGATTGTAGGTAAACGTGAGCACTAGGTACCCTGTAGTGGGTAGGAAAATGGCAAGCATTTGTTCGGCTGAATGGCCTGTTCATTATGTTATGTTATTCTATGCTATACTATGTACGTCACGTTATGCTATGTTACCTGCTGTGCTGGGAAGCATCTAGGGCCAGGAAGTGCATGCTGGGAAAGACCCTCGGCAAGGCGTTGAAGTGTGGAGCAAGATTGGCAGAGAACTGGCACCAGGTCGTATAGAATAACACCAAGGAGCACTCCGTGCTGTTGGCGTTTAAAAAATCCATCAAGTCCTGTAGGGAGAGAGATAGCGTGATGACAAGTTATAACATCCTGAGCTGTTGTGCTAATTAATGAATTTCGTGCGGCGACCTCCAGGTAGAAATTTTAACCTATCCCCAACAGAGAGATGTGGAAAGGTACCTGTGACGCGTTCAGGATCATCACTGCAAAGTTATCGATCCCCGTGATGTTCCTTTTGTCACAGCTGACTTTGTACGTCTTCGCAGACTCGGTGGAATTCTGCTCGTCCGCGGCCATGTCAACGTGTACCATCCCCAGAGTGACCGGCTCCATCTCTTCCGTCTCTTTGCCATTTGCGGTCTCTTCGCCGGTCACCGGCGACAGAATTGAATCGCATTTCCCTCCCTCCTCGCAAGGCGTAGAAAAGTCTGCCTGGAAATCTTTGATATTTTTCGGAATAAGGGACTCCATGCTGACGGCATCTGAAGGTACGTTTGTTCCCATGACCGCGTCTGCGATTTCCGCAGTCTTGAACTGCCGCTTCGGCTGTGGCTCTGAGTCGTCTGCCAGTCCCACAAAATTAGGACTGTTTTCCATGTCGGATATTAGGAAAGGGTCTTCATAAAATTTTAATTCCGATGTCTCATCTTTATCTGTATAAAACAGAAGCACTCTTTAAAAATGTTAGCTAGCGAGCCCCACACACACACACACACACACACACACGGAGATGGAAACTACACTGGGATCAATGGTATTTGAACACTAGCTAACAGCAGAACTAATGGCTGAAATTAAAATTTCAACGTAGTTATCAGGCTACATTTTACATTCACTCACGTCAGACTGTAGGTCATAATAACTACAGTTAAGAACGCAAACACGTCTTGCTAGCTCGCTGCACAATCGTAGCATTAGCCGGTTAACTTACCAGCTGATGAAGCATGGCCCAGTTCAATCACGAAGGCAGTAAAACACAGAGTGCACATAAATTCTACTGTATTTGACGACCACCCCATAATTGCACAACTAGCAAGCGAACCTTTACATCTAAGGTTCTTAAGGAATATTCTGAAGCCCGCTGTGGTAGAAATGTTTGTTAGGTCACTAAGATAAGCAGGCTACGCTAGCCAAGCATGCTAGCTAACGACATCATTCACCATAGCTTGAAATTTTGAGGCACTGGAATAATCTATTTCCAGGGCAAAGGTTGTTTTCCTTTTCACGTTGTTTGGCAACGTTTTTACCCTTTTCTAAATTAAAAATGTTAATTATATACATATATTTCACGGAATGTATTCTAGATCTTCTTTCGATCATGAAAAAGACATTAATGCACCAGAATTCTACTTATCACGTGATGTAAATAAGACTGCCTGGCCATTGGTCGGCGCCTATCACGTCATCTCCTGCAGGCGTCGTGCAGATTTTGCGCCGAATGGATTTGTAAAAAGCCTTTTTATTTTGTAAAAGTTGGTGGCTGCGACCTAACATAGTGCTGTAATTTTGGTGTCAGCCATTTTGTAGTGTGTCCCTTAGCACAAAAAGGTAGTTTATAATTCATTGCAGAATGTGGTGTACAAACTGTACACTTTCCAGAAGTGGTGTATCCTAGAATAAGTATTTTGTTCAAACACTCACTCCCTACGCCAAGTAGGAGGCATTCAGTAGTACAAGTTCAAGGCACCAGAAAGTCTACAGCATAATGGAAAAGGCGTGTTCTATCACATCTATCTAATCTCTATCTAGTCATTAACAAGGTGAAGCATAAAGGTAACATAAAATAATTCACAAATGTTCCTCTACAAAACACTTCAGAAAATCTGAAATCTGAAAAAATAGTTGATAGAAACTGTAGTGTATGCAATCCTCAAACTGATATGCCTATAGATTCTGGAAAGATGCTAGTTTTGTTGTTGATCATTATATTCTGACTTTATTTTTAAATCTCAAAGTGTTGTCTTTGGATTAACTAACAATAGTAAAGAGAACAGAGATCAATTTTTAAAAATTAATCTGATTATTTTCTTAGCCAAATATTTTCAGAAAACCAAATTTAGAAATGTAATGCAAGAAGGCATAAGATGTGTAGACTCTAGCCAACTGTTGGCTTAAATTAAGTAGATAGATTCTGAGACACAACAAAATCAGCACACTGCAGCCCTCCAGAATTTAAATCAGAACATGTTCTAATGAAGGTCAACTTGCAGTCAAATGTTAACACAATGGCCAGGTTTCAAGAATTCTGAACAAATACACAAAAGCCTTGCATAATGTGATACATGAAAGCATTTTAAGTGCCACTCTTCTTTTGCCCTAAATTTCATAAGTAATCTTAGCGTTCTGTAGATACAATGTACCTAACCTAAATATCACCCTATTATTACAACATTGTTAAAAGAGGCATACATCTGCATACCATTTATGTGCCCAAAAACAATTTAACAGCCCGTAATAATTTAGAGACATATTAACTACTGTGCACCAGCAAAGGCAAGGCTCTCTATCAGTCTAACCACAACCCATTTCATCCTGAAGTTTGATTAGTAGGTTCCTTATCAAATGATGTTTTTTTTTTTTTTTAGACTGGAACACAGTAATTTTTTACCCCGAGATGTTGGAACTAAAAGGCAACATTTCTAACAATGTACTACAGTAAATTAATTATTTATACAGACCAGCATCCAACTGGGGGCCGTGTCATAATGGTAAGTCCTTCGATTATTTGTTGTATTTTTTTGTACATTCAAATATATGTGTGGGATATTATCCATAAATCCATGTGTAAAACAGCAAATGATCAAGATACTGATTTAAAGTTTATTACACAACTTGTCTCCACACTCGACAATCATGCAGAAAAAGAAAAAGAAAAAAAATGTATAAAATAAAATACATATTTTATCTATATTGGTTACAATGTGTTGATTACTGGGCTTCATTTCCAGCTAAATAATTTGGTCAAAATGTATGTCTGATGAGAAGGAAAAATCATCTTCAACAACTGAATTACTGGAAAAGACTAACTGAAGTCCATGAAGGTTTCTGCAAGAAGAACTGTGAAGAACTGCAAAAAGAGAGAGAAAGACAAGCCTTTGAAAACAAAGATCAGCATGGGATGGTACTCTGGGTAGTAATAACTGTACAATTTCAATATACTTATGAGCAAAAACACCAACACAATGTATCCATTAGTTTGCATACATTGCTCTTCTTTGCCAGCTATTCACGAGTCTTATTCTGGTCGAACCGTTTTTTGCGTCTCATTTCATTTTGGACAATATACCCTGTCAATACACCCACACAAAACCAGCACTGTGCCTCATAATATTCCAACACAAAGACTGTCAACTGCCCACATTCATCACAAGACTTAAATCAGTAAAGCAGGAATGTCCACTTTGGAATGCTTCTTGTTATTTTAGTCCCATGTATGCGTGTTCTCCAGTTTGTTTGTTTTTTTTATGGGACACTTCACACAGATTCTTTCCTACTTGGGTTTTTAAAAAATGTAGGTTCACAAACATATTTTTAACAAAGAGTTCTAGCAAGCAATATATCAGTACACGTTCGATAAACAAGTGATAACTCTCATAGAAACCAAGCACAAATGGTCATATAATATGGACAACAGGGATCATTCTCACAAGACATCCAAAAAACAAAAAAGGTACATTTTTTCCATACCCCATGTTCTCAAAGTAATACACAAGTTAACTGAACACAATTGAACTGCACATTGTATTAACAATGTCAAATGACAAAGCCCATCTTCATAATAGCACAGAGGCAGGTGATAATATCAATATGTCGTGAGTATGAGTTTATAAACATCGTATCAAATATGAAACATTGCTACATATAGGCACTACAAAAGAATGTAAAATTGCACTGCAGTGTATAGTGTAAAGAAGCAGTGGTCAATGTTCTTTGCTGAATTCATTTTGTTTTGTTTTTTTCTTAGGTGTTTATCATTTCCAATAGACTTACAGTTATTTGGAAAAGCTCGGGAGGACAGACAATTTCTAAAATCTACCAGCATACAGCATACACACTTCAGAATACACCATCAACATATGCGGTCTTCATTAAAAAAATGAGAGAAGACACAAATTTCCGATTTATAATAAAAATAGTAGAGGTAAATACTGTAAGTGCTCTTTTGCCTGTGCGAGTTGCAGAAAACTACTATTTAAAATGAGAAAATCCTCTTGATTTCAATTCAGCTGCTTTGATTTTTTTTATTTTATGAATGAGCCAAGCTACCATGCACAAAACTGTAAATTCACACACAGTTTTTTGAAAGTTAAGAGGCAGATTGCAGATTCTTTGGTTGAGGGAAAAATCAAAGATAAGTGAAACAATTGCAGGAAATCAAAACTCACCGAGACCTAATTAACACGGTTTAATCTGGAACTTGAATGTTTGTTTTTCTTTCTCTTTTTTAATTTTTACAATACAAATACCCCTTTTACATGGATGGAACCAGAGAGAAGCTGATTGGAGTTTTGGAGGACCAATTTCTGCACAAAGCTTTCAAAGCATAAAACTAATTGTATCAATAATTATAATATGGTCAGATCATAAAACACACATAGAACACCAGCAAGAATATTGCACTCAAATGGTATGCCACAGGGCTGTAACACACCAGTGGGTTCATATTATTATTAATAATAATAAAAACAGCCAAGTATGAACTTTTGATGTTTCACAAATGTTAGTTTGTTTGCCCTTGGACTTCCAATTTATCATGACTCAGTGAGACGGACAGAAAAAGTTCTCTTATTTCACAAAATGACAGAATAGAGTAAAATCAAAGACTACCCTACCATTCACACCAGCAGGCACACAAATATAATCTTTTAAATGATATATATATGCTTTTATGTGACGACTTAAAACGTGTTCTCTTATTTACTGGTGACAGATTCTTGTTAGTAGTAGCAAAATCCATGAGTATTATTGTAAATGGACTATTATTAGTCCTACTGAAAGCTGTACAAGGACGCTATATTGAATTGACATTAAATTTTTTCTTTCATCAGCTGTAATATACATCCATCAGACCAAGAGTAAATCTATGTATAACTACACACCATTTGTAAAAGCATATAGCTGGCTGATTGTCTGTCACTCAGATGCAATTCATAGCACAGACAGCCATGTTTGTGGCATTGTACTTGAGGAATGCCATCTTCCCTTATTACGACAGACGACAGAGAGCCATTTGGTGCGCAAGGCAATAAACAAGAACACACATAAAACACCATTAACTATTATCTAACGCACTCTCAAAATCAAACAGGCCATACGTCAGACTTATTCTGAAGAGTGGTTTCATCTGTAATAAAAAATATAACAAAGATATTTTTCATAATCCTTTTGTGTAAATCTTGAAATAACTCATAGTTAAAACTTCGACCGTAACAACAAACCTGCGTAAGTACATTCTGAGACAAGTAGCACCATTTCTCTGGGGACCAATAGCACGGCCTTAACGGTAGAAATCTAGGAACATTCTTTAACCCCCGTTTAATGCAGATTCACACCCACAAATACAATGACAAGAGGAACATCTTAATTTCATAGGTACAATAATAATAATAATAATGTTTTAATTTAATAAAGGTTTGTCTTAAATTGGTGCTATAGCCCATGGGGGTTACAAATAACTTTCCATTTTGAAACCGATACATTTTGAAGCCATTTCAGTTTCAGATCATGATTTCAAATTGCTGTGTTCCATTACTTGAGAAAGGTAAATAACCATCACTGGACATACACCCAAAATATTCGAATGGTACAAATCACAATCTTTTATCCATATTTAGACCCACGGAAACATTAGAGCTTTACAATTTGGCAAACATTTGACTCCTGAAGTTTAAGAAGTGCATCAAATGCTTTAATGCATTGCACTCTAAAGGGACTTTAAAGATTATTCTTATCTGCTATCCTGTCTACATGTCCTAACTATATATTTTTATCTTTGTGGCATAACATTTGAATGAACTACAGTACACGGCCAAAAGTACGTAGACACCAGACACCCAACATCTCATCCAAAATTACAGGCATTAATATGGAGCATTGCAGCAGGGATTTGCTTCCATTCAGCCAGAAGAACATTAGTGAGGTCGGGCACTGACTGGGTGATTAGGCCTGGCTCGCAGTTGTTTTTCCAATTGATCCCAAAGGTGTTGGATGGGGTTGAGGTCAGGGCTCTGTGCAGGCCTAGTCAAGTTGTTCAACACCGTTCTTGACAAAAACATTTCTAAATGGACCTCATTGTGTGCCCGGGGGCATTGTTATGCTGAAATTGAAAAGGACCTTCCCCAAACTGTTGGGGAAGCACAGAATTGTCCAGAATGTGATTGCATGCTGTAGCATTAATATTTGCCTTCACTGGAACTAAGGGTGCCTAACCCAAACCACAAAAGACCGCCCCCAGACCAAAGGGTGTCCAGATACTTTTGGTCATATAGTGTACTTTCCAAAAGGCAGCATTTATTTTTTTTTTTTTTTTTAAACCTTCCTGTAGCTAATTACAGTTTTGACCCTTTGCCTTGAACTCTTGCATCAAATATATTACAATATTAAAATACAGATTCAAAAGACAAAAAAAAAATCTTGATAAGGTGTTCATATTTCTGGTGTTGTTTATGTCAGCATGCACTGGACAGTTAATTCAGACAAGACATAAACTGTGGGAAACCGGTGTTGGGTACTCCAGTAACGGGTTCTTTTTTTCCGCCAGACGTCCTGTGGCAAAAGAAAAACACCTTCTTACACGAAACTACAACCACTACAACCAAAACTGCGTTTCAATTTTTTTTTGTTTTGCACACAATATATATTTGATATATATTCATATGAAAAACATACCTGATTTAGGCAGACACACATTAGAGGTACCGTGTCAATATGAGGATTTAACTCTGAAGTAAACTTCTTACTTAAAAAAAAAAAAAAAAAAAAAAAAAAAAAAAAAAAACACCTACATCCTCACAAAGAGCTTTGGAAAAGTTAAACATTAAACACGCTCTCTAGTCCAGAGCCTCTAAGAGGGCATGCACTCAAGCGGTTTTTACTGCTGCCAAGCAAAGCGATAGATAGATAGATATGAAAGCGGGACATTACTCGTTAGCCTCCTTGTCTTTGCCGTTGGGCTCGCACAAACCTCTCTTGTGCATCATGGTGTAGGGGAAAGCCGCGCCGCTGCACGTGCCGTAGCCCAGCTTCGTCAGGCGGGACAGGGTCTTGATGCTGCCGGGGGGGCGACCCGGGCTCACCTTGTAGCCGGCGGCCTTGGTGGTGCCCAGCGGCCTCCCCGGGCTCGTTTTAAAGCCGGCCGCCTTGGTGGTGCCGAGCGGGCGGCCCGTGCTGGTTCTGTAGCCCGCGGACTTGGTGGTGCCCGACGGCCGGCCCCGCCTCCCCGATTTCCCGGCGCCCTTTTTTTTCTTGGAGTCCTCGGGCTTCTCGCCGTTTTTGACCCCGCCGGGCTGCGGCAGGGGTTCGTTCCGGACGTCCTGCCGCTGGCAGGGCATGGGTTTCAGGGTGTTCTGTGGCAGGGGTGGCAGAGGGGGCAGGGGCATTTGCAAAGGGGGCGGGGGAGGAGGGGGGTAGAACTTTGACTGGGAGGTGCATAGGTCAAAATGACTGGTGGGGTGGCGCCCATCTTCAGCAAGGCAGGACGGTCTGCCACTCATGCAATAGTCGTTGGCGTTGCTGGAAACCTGGCGCATCATCTTCTGTTGGGGGGGGGGAAGAAACATGCAGACATCATGTCGCTTTGTTGGGTGTCTTAGAGTTGCTGGATACCACATGTGCACGTGCAACTGCAAGCAGCTTTGAAAAATGCGATAACTGCAGAGCCCAGAACACATCACAGAAATGATCAAACTGTAAACTGTACAAGCTGTGAATGCCATTGCATGCATTGCAAATATTAGTCTACAAAAAAATACATAGTTAGATAATGTTAGTCTTAAATCAAATGTTCTACTAAAAGGCAAGAAGTTCTTTCTAGTTACTTTATTAGGAAGTAATGGTAGTAAAGTGCATCTAGATGCCAGCAAATTACGAGGTATAAATGAAATTGTCAGGAGCATGACAGTAATTCGTTTGGAATGTGTTTTAAAAATTAAAATAAAAAATAAAAAACATTGTTTCGAGCCCTCAAACTATCTCGAATCTTTTTATAATGACAACCAATGTCATCACAATCCAGCTAATACAAAAACAAGCAGATACAATGCAAAATATTCGCTCGTCCTGTAGTTGCAAGGTGCTTGTTTACTAAGTTTTGCGGGCAAAAATAAAAACTTACAACATTTAGACGTCATTCTGATGGTTAATTGATTTTATTAACATGCCAAAAGTTTATTTTTGTCAAAAGCATTTTTCCAGAGCGTACGGATCCACTCTATAAAATAAAACAAAGCAAGCCTACATTGAATGACTATTACATGAAGGGTCGATACGGAAGCTCTCAAACTAGTTAGCTTGCCAGCTAAAGCAATCGGCCTGGAAACTCTGTTTACCTGTCTTTATTATTCAAAGGCAGCAAGCTTGCCACCCCTTGCATTTTTTGTAATAACAGCTATGCGAAGTATAAACTTTTAACTAAAATGTCGATGTACATTGTCCTCGATATGGAAATGCAAACATAGCTACAACATATGTCAGTAGTTAAAACAGATATGGGTACACCGTCTGCAGGAGTGGTTGATAGCTCGTCTAGCTAGCAAGCTAGTTTCATAGTGGGCAATGGGTGTATCGAGAGCAAACCTTTTCCTTTGATCTTGAATAAAATTAATGTTTGGCATGCAGTGGCTAGTCTTTAAAATGTTTTGCTTGAACCGAATTCTACTACTAATCCCGGGTTTAAAAAATAAACAACTGCACTCAGAGATTTATTTCCCCTGACGTTATACTGTACAGTTAACATAACGTTACAGTAAACGAACAAAAGGGTTCTTTGTTTTAGCGATAAATCAAGATGAACAAACGGCGCAACCTCATGATTAAGTCATTCAAATAGAAAAATTACACAAACTGTCTAGCGATAGGAGATTTGGGCTGTACTTGACCTTGCAGAAATATGTAATTTTAAAAAAAGAACAAATTACTGTACCTCGATTGTTTGCGGATCATGGAATGCAAAGGGTTAAATAGGAAAACGAGAGATCTTCCATCCTTTAAATTCTAAAACGGATTCATTTTTACAGCAGATCGCAGGCGATCGACTGCAGAACGTTCGCCGAACGTCTCCTCCGAAAAATGAAATACTAAATGCTGATTATTTTCGAGGTATATATTCCTGTTGGGTAGAGGTTTAGATGAGAAAGGCAGCCATTTCCATTAAAAAATTAAGACAGAAGGGAACCCGGCGCATGCGCACACTGAACGAAGGGGAAGGGGCTGCAGGCAACAAGATAATATAAACACACTGATTTTTAATTTAATTAATTTAAAGATTCGTACTGTTTCCTGAAACAAGCCGTTTTGCAAGAACGCACACCGATTTAACATTGGGAAATGGTAAGCAACCGGGGTTCGCCGCGCCTACGAGAACGTATGCGATTACGTCATAGGAAATAAAATTAGACGCAATTAAAGTTTAAAACCGAAGCGGATCTTATGGCTGGTCCCCGGTATTAATTGCCATTATTATTTTTTAAAGAGTTCGCTGTAAAGTGTAGGCGTGGCTTCATGCTCAACACAATCAGAAAACATACCGATAATGTCAAATCGATTCAGCTGTATTTTCAGCGTGTGGTTTTTATATCATGAATTATTTAACTATGCAGAAACACCACTCCCGAATATACAGACAAAGAAACTGCTTTTTTACGACCATTCCAACAGTTGGATTTTTTTGGTTTAAAAAAGAAATAAAGAAAAAATAATGAGAGAATGAGTTAATTAAAACAGTAAAACCATAAACGTGACACCGACTATGTATGAATACTGTGCTGATTAAATAAAGAATAAAGCAAGCATAATCAAGATGTCGATATCAGATTTATGAATTTTTCCTCAAGTGTTCAAGAAAATTTATACTTGACCACAGACAAAAAACATAAGTAACCTATACATATGAATTTTTATTACTGGAAAAAAACAAAACATATTCCATCAATCAGGGGTCTGTTCACATGTGGGAAATTGCTTGAATATTTTATTATGCTAAAAAAAAAAAAACGACATGAAAAGTCAACAGCTTGATTCTCATTGTACAACTCAATAAGCAATTTTCTTACCTTGGGGTATGGGCGCTAGGTACAAACAAAAGTTCTTAATGTACAATCCTTTTATTTGCCATTTCAAACAGAATAAAAAATATTTTGCATGTGAGACATTTAAACTGGCCACTAGAATTATCCATAACCCTGACCAAGAGTGAGTGACGTCTTCGACCGAATACACATATACACAAAAAAAGCTTTTTCCAATCATGGTCGATACAGAGAGCACAAAACATCACACGGTAGCTGAGTTGATAATTTTGTAATGTACCTAAAGAAATGGGAAGCTTACCTATGGGGCCTGCTACAGGAAATATTGTGTGTCCAATTCACTGGAATTAAAAATATACTAAAACATACTCTCAAATCAATTTTTGGACATAATGAAGATATTTATCCAGCTTCGATTCCCATTCTTCTACAAGACTTGTATCTTCCTTTGCTGGTTGGCTGGTAGGAGTTTTGCTGAAAAGGAAATTAAATAAAAGGTTCAAATTACGTTCGGTTTTACTTGAGGGTAACAAAGCAATGACTTTCATTTACATTTTATATACGCTCACGTACTTAGCAAACACACACACTTAGGCACACGCAGACACACACACATACATACACACGCAAAAACACACACAGGCACGCACGCACACACACACACGCATATACACACGCACGCACTCTCAGGCACACATGCACGCGCGCACACACACACACACACACACACACACACACAGGTTTAGCAATTTCAACTCAAATCTCCCCCCTCCAAACGAGCAGAAGGTGAAAGAGAGCGAGATGCCACTCACTAGTCTGATGAGCTCCTCTTTGATGAGCCGGGTGATCTCAGCCTTGGCCTTCTGCACAGCCAGCTCGTTCGCACCTGAGCACGGTGTTGAGAAAACAGACGGAGGCGTTAGGAGGCAGAACAAAAGGCCCCTGCTGGACGGGAGTGGAACTGCACGGTGGCGCTGCTTTGAGGCGAAGCGGTCGGCGTGCGGGACTCACTCTCGATGGCCAGGTAGATCTTCCGCTCCCCCTCTTTGGGCTCCTTGCCGGGCGGGAAGTAGGTCCCCCGGATGGTGATGGCCGCCTCAGAGTACTCCCCGATCCTCTGCAGCGCTTCCTTGGAGGTGACCTTCCACCTGGCCGTCTGCAACACAGACAGGAAGTCGGGCGTTACAGCTTCCTGTCCGCAGAAAATTCAGCCACTTCTGCTACCGCCACTGTGGGCTTACCCCCAGCGGGGGGAGGAAGTGTGAGCCCTTTTCAGCAGTGCGGGGGCCAGGGCGTGGGGGCCGTGGGGGGGGCACGCGAGCGAGGGGGGTCTCACCTGGGGGAAGTCGTTGATCTCCAGCTCCTCCTCGTAGCGCTTGATGGTCTCGGACTGCTCGGCGTTCTGCCGCTCCTCCTCCATCTTCTCCACGGGGATGTAGTTCAGCTTGGCGTTGATCTTCTCCGCCAGCTGCTCCGCGATGGTCTTGGCGGAGACAGAGGGCGCCAGTATTGTGCCCCCCCTCAGGATGGCGTTGGTGGCCTGCTGCATCACGTCCTGTCGGGGGGGGAAGGGGATGGGGAGGGGTGAGGGGGTCAGTGACTGCAGCAGCTGCACAGGTATAAGTTTTTTTTTTTTCTCAGCGGAAATGGCGGGACCCACCTGAGCCTCCGCCCCCAGGTTCTTCTGGGCGTTGATTTTGAGGGCGAGCCTCTTGGCGATCTCCAGCTTCTGGATGTTTCCGGCGGAGGGTATGGCGAGGCCGGCCAGTCCTGCCGCCGCCGCCGCGGAGCCCCCGCCCCCTCCGCCCCCCCCGCCGCCCCCGCCCCCGGGCGCCGACAGGTCCTTCACCCTCTTCTTGGAGTTGAACATGCTCTCGATCTGCTCGTCGATCTGCGCGGGGGAAATCATCCAATCACGTTAAAGCATCTTGCCTCCAATCATGGAGACCTTGTACTTGTGTCGCACTGGAAAATGGAATCTGCTAATTAGCAGTAAAATAGGGGCGATATAGCTCAGGAGGTAAGACCGATTGTCTGGCAGTCGGAGGGTTGCCGGTTCAAACCCCGCCCTGGGCATGTCGAAGTGTCCTTGAGCAAGACACCTAACCCCTAACCTCTAACTGCTCTGGCGAATGAGAGGCATCAATTGTAAAGCGCTTTGGATAAAAGCGCTATATAAATGCAGTCCATTTACCATTTACCAAAATAAAGTGACGTGCATCAATCGGCTGAATTATACGTGTACCACACAAACGGATGCACCGTCATATTTATGGGACAAAATAGTCATTTACTTCAGAAAGTGCTCCTGCATATACTCAGCGAAACCCCAGAAATAAGTATATTATCTGGGGATTATATAAATTTTGCCAACTTAACAGCTTTTTCATCCAGTGTACTGGACAGCTACACTATAGTAGGCAGGTGCGCAAATTCGGATACGGCCCGTAGGATTGGGTGGGGGGGGGGGGGGGGGGGGGGGGGGGGGGGGAGGCGACTCACATCCAGCGCCGTGTCCTCGTCGTCAGAGTCCTGCAGGCCCAGCGCGGCCTTCTGCAGCTTCTTCCTCTCATTGGCCAGGGCGTGCTCCGTCTCGTCGAACTTGAAGCCCTTCCCCGAAAAGCCGCTGCTGCTCCTGATGCTCTTCCCCTCCTGAGAACGCAGAGACGGGTTTAGCGGGAAACCTCCTCCACACGACTCCCCAAACACCACAAACCTCCGCCAAAGTTTTCCGCTCCCGACAGGCCCAACCCCATTACACTGCACTGGAACTGACATTAGCCCCATCGCTGCCAAGAGTGAATACTCCTGCCCATTTATGTCTTTTTTAATACTTGCCTCACGCTTTTTCTGAAGTGATGTTTTTTTTTTCCCCAGTTAAAAAGAGCATTTCTAATTTCCGCTTGAAGGCAAGAAAGTTCAAAACATTAGAAAACTAACAAAACATGCTGATAGCCCGCTCAAGGTTGACTAGGTTTTTGCCTACGTGAAACCCAAAACTATCTTTGTCTATTTGCATGCAGCTACAAGTGGCTTTCTTCACAGTGACTGAAAGAGCGAAGACACGCTGTTAAGTTAAACGGCAGTCGAAGCTAGCCGGGGCGGCTATTTTTGGAATATCGCTGCGGTTTGACTCGAGAGTGAAAGTAGCCAGACTGAGGCTCCTCACCGCTTTCTGCTGGTCTTTGAAGTTGAGCCAGAGCTGCTCCAGCTCCTTGGGCACGGGGGACCCGGAGAGCTCCAGGCCTTAATGATGTCCCCGGCGTATCGCACCTGGTCTTCAGTGATGAACGTGTACGCAAACCCCTGGAACACAAGAGAAACAACGACCCCCCACTCAGACTTACACTCAGGGAAATGAGTCACTAACACACAGGCACTCACTTTTTACGTGAAAACTATTCTTAGGAGTCATGCATCAGCCCACTGGCTTTAAGGTGAACAAGTTTCTGCTCAAAGATGAAGAGGGGGGACCTAAAGTTTAAAAAAATCATTTTAGTAAGCACAGAATTACGTTCACCTAGAGAACCAAAGCTTTATTTAGCTTAAGACCGGACTTAAGACTAAAACTTAAGACAAAGAGTGAGAATCCGGCGGTTTTGGCCGAAAAGCAGAATTCGGTTTTTGGAGAGCCCACCTTGTTCCCAGCCCTCCCGGTCCGTCCGGCCCGGTGGACGTAGTCCTCGTAGTGGTTGGGGCAGTTGTAGTTCACCACCAGGATGAGGTGCTTGACGTCCAGGCCCCGAGCGGCCACGGACGTCGCCACCATGAGTCGGCACGCCCCGTTCTTGAAGTCGTTGATGATGCTGTCCCGGTCGTACTGGTCGATCCCTGGGAAGGAACGGTCCTCGTTACACAAAACACACCCCTCTGCCCACATCCCAAACTCTAACTCAGACCTTACGCACGACCTCAGGATAAACAGAGGCGCTTTATGAGAATGACAATCACTCTATGAAACTCTGAATCAGTGAGAGGGAGACAGAAGGTGAGGGACATGGAGAGATAGACTGAAGGTGAGTGAGGGAGATGGAGAGAGAGAGAGAGAAAGCGAGTGAGGGAGATGGGGAGAAGAGGAACGAGTGTGATGGAAAGAGAGAAAAGTGAGTGAGTGAAACAGAGAGAAGGCAAGAGAGTGAAATGGAGGGACAGAGAGAAGGCGAGTAAGTGAGTGAAATACAGGGATAGAGAGAACGGAGAGTGAGGGAGAAGAGGACGTAGAGGTGGAGGAGTATCTGCGCTCTCCTGTACCTCCGTGCAGGGACATGCAGGGGTAGGAGGCCTTCATCAGGTCCTTCAGCAGCCCGTCCGCGTGCTCCTGCTTGTCCACAAAGATGATGACCGAGCCCTTCTCCTGGTAATGGCCCAGGATCTCCAGCAGCTTCAGGAACTTGCTCTCCTCGTCGATCACGATCTGAACAAACGCAAAAACCCTCAACTGTGAGCTCCTTATAGCCAGAGACTGAGAAACGCAAGCCACAGCCCAACACACTATTCCCACCCTACTGCAACCACACATTTGTGTTAGACCAGAGTCAGTCTCTGGACCATAGACTGATGCAGAGCTGCATTTGGACAGGTGTCCACCAAAAAACAAAAATCTGCAAGTGTGTATCATTGAAATGTCCATCATTAACAACAGGTAGGGTTTAGTACCAGTAACTAAGATATAGACTTTGGGTAGGTACGGTAAAGTAGCAGTAAGGTATAGAGGATCATGGGTAGGCAGGGTAAAGAAGCGGTATGGTGTAGGGGACTCTGGGTCGGTAGGGTAAAATAGCTGTAAGGTATAGAGGACTTTGGGTCGGTAGGGTAACGCAGCAGTAAGGTATAGAGGATCATGGGTAGGCAGGGTAAAGTGGCAGTAAGGTATAGAGATCATGGGTAGGCAGGGTAAAGTAGCGGTAAGGTATAAAGGACTCTGGGTAGGCAGGGTAAAGTGGCAGTAAGGTATAGAGGATCATGGGTAGGCAGGGTAAAGTAGCAGTAAGGTATAGAGGATCATGGGTAGGCAGGGTAAAGTAGCAGTAAGGTATAGAGGATCATGGGTAGGCAGGGTAAAGTAGCAGTAAGGTATAGAGGATCATGGGTATGCAGGGTAAAGTAGCGGTAAGGTACAGGGGAATTTACCACGTGCTGCTCCACGTCGGAGCACACCACGCTGCGGCCTCCCACTTGCACCTCGATGGGTTTGGAGAGGATCCTCCGCGCCAGCGCCTCCATGGCCCGAGGGAAGGTGGCGGAGAACATGACCGTCTGCCGGTCGGGCCTGATGTTGTCCACAATGCGCATTACCTGGGGCACACACAGGGGGCGCTGCTCTCAAAAACAACACAGCCAACTCAACCTGACAAAAAAGGTCATCACCCTTCACAAACCTACCCAGTGTCTTTATCAGAGGTCTGTTAATATTAGGGGTGAACAATATGAAAAATCTGGGGGGTGATATGAATAACCATGTACCGATAAGTTGATGTTAAGCAGTTTCCGGTTGATACAATATGACCCCAATATTACTGTGCATCTCTAGTCAAGGTCTTTTGGAAAATAAAAGCATGTTTCGTATTGGGAGTACAACCTCACATGCACAAAAAGGTGTTTATACACAAAGTAAGTAAAAACAGAGCGAAGCTCAGTGCTCTATAATCAGTCATAAAGCTCGGAGGCGCCGACCCCCAGGTGGACACCACTCACCTGCGGCTCGAACCCCATGTCGAAACATTCGATCCGCTTCGTCCACCACCACGTAGGTGACCCGCCGGAGATTGGTCACCCGCCCTACACCCAGGCACAGACACGGGCAGACAGACAGCCGGTCACTCCCGAGCGAGGGCGCCCTCAGTTCTCACATCAAACTGCCATGTTCTACTGGGTTATCTACATTTCACAGCACACCACTTTTTTTTTTTTTTTTTTTTTTTTAAAAACAACAACATTTAAGTAAGTTCCTCTGAAAGCTAGATCTTTAGTGGCCAAATTGAGGTTTTAGTTTTATCCATCTTGCGTACCATCTCAAGAGCAAGGAGAACCTGAAAAAGCCAGAAAACGGCCACACAAATATAAGAGAGACTCTCTCTGCCACATGACCCTTTATCTGAGCAGCTTTTCACCTACAAAAAAACATATTAGAGATTACCACGCATGTGTGGAAGAAAAAATTATATCTTCATTGATCTCTTATAAAAGATATAAACAGCAAGGGATAGGCACTACATTTTGTTTCACATAAGTTATTATTCATGTGGCTGTTGCAAAATGCAAATTCTGAAGTCCTTACATAACGGCGATACCCAAATTACCTTATACACAGAGATGCAAACATGTCTAACACATTCACTGAAATCATTTTTACAGGTGAAGTCTTCATTATAATAGGCGATTCCGTCTATACTGCTCTATACCTTGTTCAGTCATAGGTACCTTAACCATATGTCAAGCAAGTATATTTGTGGAACAAAAAAAAAAAACTGAACACAGGTAAGAAACAGGTGACCTACACCTCTACGCCAAGCTAAAATCCCCAGGTAGTATTATCTCCGCACCTACCTTTGGCTGATTTATCTTCAGGAACACTTCAATAGTCTGGAGGATAAGTTTCCCAAGGTGCTCAAATAATGTCAACAGTTTAGTAAGTGGAACGGATTTGACCCACAAACATCAACAGTCCATGCAATGCATGACAACTCTGGCTGACCTCCTTAAAGCTGCAGTACCCATCTTCTGATACGCACTCATGCAGAGCATTTCCTTACAAACATGAAGCTGGCTCAGTACCCAAATATCAGCGTGTCATGAGATCAAAGTCCACTGTCTAGCTTTTAACAGAGCGCTGCCAAATTGAGCACTTGGGGTTTGACAAACGCAGTCTAATCAATGTACAATTTCAGTAACAAAATTCACTTTTTATTGCCTTTGAATCAAGTAACTGTTTTTGGATGAAGCCAGTGATTGCCATTGAAAGCATGCTGATGTGTTATTGATTCCGGAGTTATTGAAATCCAGCGATTTTTGGCTGACAGTCGCAGTATAATATTGAGTTTCAGTGACATTAGGCCTTTGATACACTCCCTCGTGTTAATCACACACTGATCTCATTAAAAACACCTCAGGCAGGCAAGCAGCTAAACAGGCTTTCCTGTACTTCTACTCTACAGGCACCACTGGGGAAAAAGAAAAAATACATTTATGATGCAAGGTTGTTTCAGTGTGTTAACCTTTTAAAAGGGCTTCAAAAAAAGGTGCTTTTTCTGTTTTGTTTATATGGAATATTATAGAATAGAACTCAATTTAAAATAATTAAAAATAATTAGCTTTTTTGTCTTCATTGACTCTGCACTAGCGTGTGAAGAATACACAAGCAGTTATTTTCAGTGTCGTTTGTGTCTGTTTTCCACACTGCCAGGGCAATAGGCCAGAGGCAAGGAATGGCAGCTCAACCCCATCAGCTTATTGACGCTAAGTCAAATCTTAAGGCAGACAAAAATCTACACCCAACCAAGGTTCGCTATTTTAAGCAATTTCATGCAAAACTGCAAAATGCAAATCAATTAAATGAAAATGGCTTGTGTCTGCTGTGCAGGATTCATAATTCATAATGTGTAGGGAGAAAACGGAAAGACAGGACTGTCCCTGTTCAAATTATCTGCCCCAAACAGGGAAGTGTAATTCAGCAAAACACTGTCCCCATATTTCATGTGTGGACACGCTGGTTAAAACACGTTGAAGCTGGACAACCGCTGCTCCCTGTTCAGTGTGAACACTGACTGACTGACCATGCTGGTCACCAAGCTACACCCTGAGCCGACCAGAGGAGGGTGGGTTCCCTCCCGAGCTTTCTTCCCATCTGTCACAGGGAGTTTTTCCTTGCCACTGCTGCTTTAGGCATGCTCCTGTGGTGGTTCAGGTCAGGCAGGGTTGTCTATGAAGCGTACTGCGACAATTGTTTGTGAAATGCGCTATATAAATAAATTTTGATTTGATTAATTTGTTTGATTTCATCGAATTGGGTCTGATCCATAACCAGCTCTTGATTTTCATTCAATGCACACTGTAGGAGATGCAGGCGAGCGTTTCACAACAAAGTCTCACTTTGAAAAGCTGATTATTCGACAAATGGGCAGGGCAAAACACCTTTTCAAAAAAATAAGATACTGCAGCTTTAAGAACAACACCACCAGACACTGCTATTAATTTATATCTATAAGCATAAGGCACAGTTTTAAAAAAAAAAAAAATCCTAACACCTGAATGTAGGCAACTCACCACTGTTGGCTCCTAACATATCAATCATTCGCCCTGGCGTACAGACGATGATCTCCGCTCCTCTCTTCAGCTCAGCGATCTGGGAAAGGGAAAAATAAACCAGGCAAATCAGTGTTTAAAAATCCATTCATTTTTAAATCAGTCGTTGCAAAAAATTAAATCCCTCAAATAGCTTTAAATCTTTACAGTGTAAGATCACAAGCAGGTGAATAGAACATTCTTGGAACTGAACATTCTAATGCTGATGTCACAATCACTGCTGGTGACTGAAAGCAACGGAGTTCTAGAACATCGACTTAGAATTTTGAAAAAAAAAAAACATTCTAAAAAGCCTGCTCTTCTGAAGGGTTAGCAAACGGGTTAATATACTGAGCTCACTGCACTATATAAATCCAGCCCCTAGCCTTCAGTATCAGCCGTACATGGTAAAAGAGCAGTTTTAACCCAGACAGTGACTCAGGGGGTGGAGGATACCTGCTCACTGATCCCAGTGCCGCCATACACACACACCACCCTCAGGCCCAGTGGTTTGGAGAACTTCTTGCACTCTTTGGTGATCTGCAGCGCCAGCTCTCTGGTGGGGGTCATGATTACCGCTGTGGGACAGATGGCCAGGTTAGAGTCCTTCGGTAGAATTAGCAGAATGTAATTAAAATAAGAGTAATAAAAAAAACTAAGAATTAGGTGAACTAAATAATCAAGAGAAACCCGACATTAGCCCTAATGTCAGCCATTTCATTTTAATGCCACATGGGAAGAGTGAAATCAGTTCGCTGTACAAAAATGGCTCTCTCTAATAAACCTTAAAGAACAAGAACAGCTTATTATCGACCTGTTTTGCAACTGTTTTAAGGTGGAGCAGTGTCTTGTGGTTTTAATGAGCATTAGATACCATGAGGCTCTTCAGGGACCCACAGGTAGGATTTCAAATCAGCATGAAGGCATTTTATATGACTATGAGTCAGGCCAGTTAAAGTTAAAGACTCCAACACATCGCCCAATAACAGAGGTGGCCCTTACCATTTAATTCTGCAATTC
This sequence comes from Anguilla japonica, assembly GCA_025169545.1. Classification (NCBI taxonomy): domain Eukaryota; kingdom Metazoa; phylum Chordata; class Actinopteri; order Anguilliformes; family Anguillidae; genus Anguilla; species Anguilla japonica. Next base: position 2,425,179 of record CM045891.1, read on the forward strand.
TGCAGTTAGTGCAATAACAAGTTACTCTGCGATTGAAGAAGCGGATGCAGGAGGAGGCCGGAAGCCGGCGCCCTTACCGATGGGGCCCTCGGACTCCTCCAGGGGCCTCTGGTCCAGGATGTGGCGGAACATGGGCAGCAGGAAGGCGATGGTCTTCCCGCTGCCCGTCTTGGCGATCCCGATGAGGTCACGCCCGGACATGATGGCGGGTATGGCCTGGGTCTGGATGGGCGTGGGCTTCTCGTAACCGTGCCTGTCGCAGGGGGGAGGGGCAGAGTTGTTAAGTGGGTGTGTGGCAGAGGGTACAAAGCTCCTACGCGTGTGCGGAGGGGTCTGAAATGCTTTGGGATTGCAGTCTAGAAATAGCCAATCCCAAACTGCGGCAGTTATGTTCCCCATCGTAAATGAAGCAGAGCAGTCCATCGCCTGTTTCGATTAACTCAACACCCTCAGCCTACTCCTGTAAGCCCTGGAGCGCCTCAACGTTTGTACGCACTGCACGTCCATTTCAAATCTGCGTGTTGCAAAACAAATCACCATGACGATAACGGAAAATACGTACTTTTTGAGTGCACATAGGATCTTCATGGAGGTGCCGCACTGCACCCAGGTTTTGATTGGCTTAGGGCAGCCTTTACCCTTGACCATGATCCCCTCCAGCTCTAAGCGGTACACGTTCACCTCTGCAGAGAGAGAAAGAGAGGGAGACATAGAGAGTGCAGAGAGAGAGAGAGAGAGAGAGAGAGAGAGAGAGAGAGAGAGAGAGAGAGAGAGAGAGAGAGAGAGAGAGAATGGTGTGTAAGGAGAGCAGTGCAAGACATATAAAACAAGCTGTATCGATCCTGGATGCTGATTGGCTGAGACCGCGTTCTACAGTGACTGTAAATCCGACACAATAACAGTTATTCAAACAGCCAGTTTGTAGACAGCATCACTCTGCGCACAAACGTGCGAAATAACATCACAAAATAAATAACGCTGCCATCAGTTAATTGTGTTGATATGTTTTAACCGTTTTATAAAAGCAATACGGCACTCGAGGCCGTGCTGTATCCTGAATACAGCCCCAGCTTCAGGCGGTTGGCTCGCACTCCAGTGCACGTTATGCCTAACCACTCCCCTGTAGCTGTGACCGCGTTCGCGATACAGCACGGCTCTCGTGCCGTATTGCTCAGGCCTAAACTTCATCCCCCCAGCTGTGTGTGGCCGTCTGTCAGACTCACCCTCCGGCGTCATCTTGGCCAGCTCCGGCACCTCCACGTAGAAGTTCTTGCGGTAAGGGTCGTACTCGATCTTCTGGTGGTCCACGGGCTCCAGAACCTTCCGCTGCTTGGTCTGGTAGCCGGTCAGCGCCGTCTGCAGGTCCACCTCCTCCTCCTCAGAAGAGTACTGTCCAGACACAACAAATCAAGCGCCTAACTGTTAGCTCTGCACACAAACCGTAAGGGATTCAGGCATTATAGTGGCATAACAGAAGGAGACCCAGACTCTTATCACAGCAGGACTGGAGTATGTGCTTATCACACACAACCACAAAGCCACTAATTCAACCACTGTTGGACAGAGAAAGATTAGTTTCAGATGGCACCCCACGACGTAAACATTTTAACTGCCGATGTTACAATTACATTGCAATCACTTAGCAGACACTGCTATGCAAACATCAGCATTACTCACTGTACAGAGTAAGTACAGAAGCCCATTCATAATCAATAAGCGTAATATTAACCCAACAAACAACAATGTCCACTGGAACAATAGAAAGTACTAACAGACAGATAGCCTATCTTCACACAGCTGCACCCATGACATTGGGACTGTTTTGTTAAGACAAAGGCCATTTTAAAAGTCTGGCAGAAGGTCAGACGTCTAAAGAAAGAGCAGTACCTCCATGGCGTCCTGGTCATTCTCCATCAGTTCTCCTTTCTTTTTGGTGGTATGAGGCGCCTTCTTTGTGGTTACAACCGTCATCACCTTGGTCACCTTCATCCCCCCCTTCTGTTGAAAGCGATTCAAGATGAGAAAGTGCACTTCAATGCTTTTAGGTGTCAGATCACAGACATGTGATCAGAATGTTCTTACGTGAACATTCTAATGCTGATGTCACAATCACTGCTGGTGACTGAAAGCAGTGAGGTTCTAGAATGGCTTGTAATTTTGGATTTAAAAAAAAAACATTCCAAAAAACCTACCCTTCAAAGGGTTAAAAAGCAGCAAAGCAGCTTGTACCTGTCCATGCAACGGACTGTGTTCAACTTGAAACAATTTAGTTTTGAGTCATGAACTTTTGACACTTGTGAATCGACAGCTACCAAAATAAGAGTGTACGCAGAGGACCCCCATGGTGCCCGACCCTTACCTTGTCGTTCCCTCCTCTCATGCTGCCCATGTTAAACTTCTTCACCTCCTCCTTCACCTCCTCCATGTACGCGTCCAGGGGGTCCAGCTCCTCGCCAGTCTCCTCTTCCATGGGCGCGACCTCCTCAGGGACGGCTGCTGCCTCCTCCTCCTCTTCCTCGGCCTCTACTGGAGCCAGTGCCTCTTCATCGTCATCTAAAGATAGAAAGAAAGCCATAATAATAATAACACTTAACAATAATAATCTTCCTCCTTCTCCTCATAGCTGCTTATGAAAGGAAGGAAAGAACATTCCACGCACATTTCTGTCTAAGGACGTTAAGTTTCAAACAGGAGTTTCTGGGTGGCTACTGAGGGACCCATCCTTCTGAGACATTGTTCCGGTGGTATCCTAGCAACCAGAGCATCTTTCATCCCCATATTTAAAAGATTTCCCGCCTCCTTACCGTCGTCGTCTTCCAGACTCCACTTCTTCCCCTGCTTCATCTCCTCCAGCTCCTTCTTCAGCTCCCCAATGTTCTCCATGGCCTTCCTCCTCTGCTCCTCCCTCCACTTCTCCACGCGCTCCTTCCTCTTCCTCATCTCCTCCTCCAGCTTGTTCTGGTCAAAGTCTTGCTGCACAGGGGAAAAAACGCGAACACAAAGACATGTTAACAGCACACATAAAAGGATTGGTTCTAATTTAGCAAGAGAAAGACAGTGCGGACAATAGCCCCTATTCTCCAGTTTGAAATGAAAATATGACCAGCTTTTTGACACCGGTGACAGTCAAGGATCAAACCTGTGGTAAGTGGACCCAGCTTGCTGTCGAGGAGAGTACATTTATCAGTTTGGCCAGTTGGGGGCCGTATAAAAGGATGACTTACATCTTCAACCTTCTCTTCCTCCTTTTCTTCCTTTATTTTCTTCTTCTCTGTAGACTGTTCAGTGCTGTCTGACCTTTCCTTGCTTTTGGACCTATGAAAAGCCACCACAACAACAAGACAAACAGAGTTTAAGCAGTGAGGAAGACAGCATGTCATTATATGCTCCAATAAAGCGATACATGATACGTTCTTAACTTCACAGTCAATTGCACCAAGCGATACACTTCAGACAGGCAGGTTGAACCTTTTTCTGAGAAAGTGATATTGCGTTAAGAGCATCTGTGTAGGCGGCAGCTGACAGGTCATCGCTTAAAGAGCATTTTTACGAGCAGGTGCTCACCTGTCGTCGTTCTTCCTGCTCTTGCTCGGGCTGGCCGAGCGGGACCTGTGTCGGCTCCTGCTCCTCCTCCGCTCACGACTGCGGCTGCGCCTTCTCTCCCGGCTCCTGGATCGCCTAGTAAACAGATGTCCAATCACCCTCTTCAGCACCGAGTTCCAACTAGCATCCAGAACTTTCCACAAGACGTTAACATTTAAAAAAAAACACTCTTATCCAAAGCTTACATTCTTCTACGTCGATGTTTTGTTTAAACGGTTCACGTTAAGTACTTTGCTCAAGGGTGCCGCTGTGCTCTCTCACCTGGGCCGCTTCCGGTCTCTGGAGCGCGAGCGGCGACGCTCTCTGCTGCGCGACCGCTCTCTCCGGCCGCGGTCCCGTTCGCGGTTGCGGGAGCTGGCCCGGTCCTCGCGCTTCGAGCGCTTCTCCGGAGACCGGCTCTTCGACCGGCTCCCCGAACGACCCCGCGAAGCCGACCGCTTCCGGTAGTGCCTGAGGAAGCGAGAGTGCGCAGATCAGTTCATCCATCTTTTATATAAACACATGACATCTTAGACGTGCCCCGCCCCCCCTCCTCCCCTCACAACTCTGTGAAAACAACAAATGGTCCCCCCCAATATTATCATGTCATATTAGGTGGTATAGTTAGTGCCCCCTTTCCCTAAAAAAAAAAAAAATCCTAAATGGTATTCCCTGTATGCTGCCCCCCTCTATATGCTTGTGACCTCCACTGAATTGGCAGAGGTCAAATATAGTCCACATATATAAACACATGTTCACATATACGATCGAAATGTTTTCAACATAGGTCCCAAAACTGAACGCACACTGTAAACATTTTAAAGACTTTTTAATGGACTTGTGTGAATGACGTTGGAAACTGCATTATATATCAGGGCTCCACAGTGCTCCCATTTTAGGAGCATTTGCAAACCTACTGATTGGGATGCATTAGTGCGCTCCTATTGGCGCGCTCCTTTTTCAACTTAGTAACACACCTGCTCCTTGGAAACAAGACCAGGTCAGAACCTAGTAAATGGCTGGACCGGCCGACCAATGGTGTAACTTCATAACTCGGACGACCAATGGTGTAACTTCATCACTCAGTCACTCGGCACTTGATCACTCAGTCACAGACATTCGCGTTTGTATGGCTGGCGACGCTGTTGTTATATAATCAATAAAGTTCTTTAAGAACCCAAAAGTGATAGTGTTGTACCCGGTACACGTTGGTCAGATGCTGTGTCATTAGATATTTAGCATCACGCGATGTACAGTTGGGGAACCACTGGTCTCAGGCCATTTACGCATGATCCACTTGAATATACCGTCGGTTAATTATCTACAACGAATGCGAACTACTCTTTGTAGGTTCGTCAGCTAGCTAGCCACTTAGCTCAAAACTGGAAATTTTTATATTTTTCCTGCTGATCTTGCATGTGAAATAACCAGCGTAGCTAGCGAGCGAACCCACAAAATTAACGTTATAACGTGGGGTCGCCGAAAAGGCAAGCAGTTTGATACAAGCTAACTAAGCTGCGTTAAAGTTTATGTCAGTTAAAACATACTAGGTAGAATAAGCACAGGCCGATACAATTAGATATATAAAAAAACGTGGTTCGTATAATAAGATAGCTAGCTAACTACCTAGTAGGCAGTTACTTTACAGTACCATGTGAATACCAGCATCTTACCAGCAAACCTTTTGTATGCCCTAGCTATGTACTCCGACCAAACACGCCACGCGCAAACACGTAAAAGCTACTGCAGGTCAAAATTCATAGCCAAGCACAGCTAAATATACGGATAAACCTTATAGATTCAAGTTAATTATTTTGCATTCACTTGTAGCGAATGCTGAACTGCTCCATGTAAGCGTCCCTTTATGTGGGGCCTATCAAAATCATGGCTGGGTAGCAAGCTAACTTTAGTCGTCACAAAGTATATAGTAGTGAGAAGGCACATTATCAGACTTTTTTTTTACCAGCAAAAACTGAGCTGCGTGTACTAACCTCGACTCTCGTCCCATGACAGCTGTGTTAACTCCACAAGAAACTGCGTATTTAATTGACTGGTTTCGTTTTCCTCCAATATTATTTTACGTCGTAGTCCCACAATCCTGAACTCGCGTTATCATTTTGCGAAAGCGAAGAACGTCAACATTAAAAACTACACTGCCCCTAGTGGTAGGATGACTTGTTAAAATGTAGCTTTGCAAAGAAAGTCTGAAGACAATAGGTTATTGAGTGATTTATAATTTTGATCTCTTTGGCAGTCAGCAATTATAATCCTACTCGATATCATCTTGGATAAAATCCAGCTTACTATAAAAGCAGTATGACATAGCTTGCATTTAATAGGCCAACTACCTATATTTGTCCAGCAAATTATCTTGTTCTCCCCCATTTTCCTTCACGGACTTCCAGTAAAGCAAATACTGCCCAGTTGAGGAATGCTGGTTAATGACACTTTTGTTTTGAATCTGGGTGGCACTAGATATGCAGAGGTGTCCCAGAAAGCACCTTTTCTGGGAGTCCTTAAGCAAAGATACTAATGTTCGAAACCAAATAATTTCACAATGGGATGCGTCGGATCATGGAACCTTTTAAGGGTCCACCAGAACACATATAGGTTGATATATTTTACAGTAAACCCCTGAAACACATACCTGCATTTTCATCGTCCAACAGGATAACATATAAAATATTCAATACAAGAGAACAGTGAATTACAAGAGTCAAATATTTGCACATAAAGATTCAATAATTTAATTTGGACTTAACATTTCACATATTTAACACATACCATGCTATGACACAAGGAAACTGATAGATGGACAGCTAAAATATACATGACAGAAGTACTAACAATTTATTAAGTAAAGATATACCAATAACTTCCTTTACAAGATTCTGTAGATGTAGGCTGCACACGGAGAAATAAATTGACAGAAAACCACTCATCATAATACTGTAACAGGATGGCTGTAACACAATTCCAATTTATAAAATAATTACATGGCTTTCATTTTAAAACACCATTAGTATAGAGCACATTTATAGGTGTCATACATTAATTCCTTTATTTTGAGTACAATGACTGAAACACAGGTAAACACAGTAGTGAAATGTAGTCTCCAGTGTGCATTTATTTAGCTTATCTGGCGGGGGAGGAAATAAAAAAGACACAATTGAATTTTAAAGTTCAAACTGAGATTAGCGTTTTACATGGTCGTAAAGCAGGTAGAATTAAGCAGGTCTTTGCAGGTAAAATGGATTTAGTTAAGTCCAAATTTGAGATGCTATAATATCCTTCTCACCAGTCTCCGCTGTGCTGTTCCGTTAAATTAAACACCCGGAGACATTTAATCTCTCAACAAAACTCTGACACCTCTGCCGGCTTACCGCGAACATCTGCTCAGCACCCTACGAACGTCCGTCCGTCCTGTGCACCTTTGGGGAATTCCTTTTGGGCTGGGCGGTGACAAGGCACAGCCCTGGGGATACGGTGGGGTGGAGAGGCCAAGCAGGGCGAGGAAAAATACGGGGGCGTCGAGGGCGTCCCGTGTCCGCCGAATCCAGAGAAACGGCCGACTGGGGGGGCCGGACGCGCCCCCCCCCCCCCCCCCCCCAATCAGGGGATCTCGGAGCCGAACAGGAGGAGGACCTCGTGACACACGATGAAGGTGAAGAAGTAGACGCAGAGGTCGGTGAAGACGTCGCCCATCTTGCTGTAAGTGTCCATGGAGCGGTTGATGACCTCCGCAGGGATCCCCGACAGCAGGAGGGCGGCGGTCAGCACGGTGGTCTTCTTCTTCTTCTCGCCCTGAGGGGAGACGAGGACACGCCGTGAAGCTACACGCACAGAACGCCCCCGTCACATGACCTGGGCTTCTCTAGACGCAGCTCCCGTGGGACCTTCGGCCACTACTCGCAGGATAGTCAAATCACCACATCCATTCCATCTCTACTGGTCCATCTGTGTTTTATTTTTTTAGCTATTCTGCGGTCAAAAATGTACTAGTACTTCCTGTTGTTAAATATGTTGTAGGCATATACATAATCAAATGAGAAATAATAGTCAATACAAAAAAAAAAACTGTAACTCACCTTTGGGAAGTATTTATACAACCCCATGTATGCCAGCTGGAGGGTGAGGAATGGTGCAAATATGGACTGCAAATAAGAAAAAAGTTCGTTTAGAACAGCATCACAGGACCATCACTCCCCATAACAGTCCCTCGCTTAAGTTCAGAATGTGCTACAAAGGGAGACCTCAGGTGATAAGAAGTTATCTGGAAGTTAACGGACAACTCCGCTCGTCCCTGACTCACCAAGTACTTGCAGACAAAGACCCGGACGGCGATGGCGAGGATGATGCTCCCGAACACCCTGAACAGACGGAAGGAGTCCAGCTCTTCCGGCTCCGAGCCGCTGTCCTGGGACGTCCTCCCCCCGGCCACCTGGGCCCGCAGCCTCATGGCATCATCAAAGCGCGACAGGTACTTCTGAAGGCCCCGGCGTGGGGAGCGGGAGACCCCGTCCCCCTGCATCTCCGCCTGGGCCCTTTGCCTGAGCGCACCCCCCTGCACCACCACCTCCTCCTCCTCCGCCGCATCGCCGCTCAACAGGTCCCCGCTTTCCGGGACGGGTGACCCCCGCCTCTCCAGAAGCTCCCCGTGGTGGTTGCCGCTGGTCACCGCGGCGGCAAAAGGGGAAATTCTCCCGGAGGGGACGGGCGTGGACCAGGGCTCAGTCCGGTCCAGATCCAGGTGGAACCTGGCCTTCATTCCAGGCCTGTCAGCTTCCCATCGGGGTGGAACAGGAGAAATCGCCGTAAGCCACTGCTGTTACTGTTAGTCTTATTTTGAAATTGAAGGTAACATCAGGTCATCTCCAATGTTTGTTCTGGCTACAGGTTAAATAAGGAGATCTGATTGGCACTATGTCAAATAATACTGTAATACGACAGACTATATGAAATTGTTATGCTCGGCACATATTCAGTCCAATTTTCGTAAAACAATATATATATAATGGTGCGGTTTTCAAGTTTGCAATCAGAGGAACGTCGGACATTCACTTGCTGTGAGGAAGATTATCCACTACATTGCATTACCCATTTGATTATAATGCCTTGAATGTGAATAGCTATGTTTTATTAACGACATGCACATAGCGTTTAATCAGGGGCGACATAGCTCAGGAGGTAAGAGCGCTGGTAAGAGCGCTTGTCTGGCAGTCGGAAGGTTGCCGGTTCGATCCCCCGCCCTGGGCGTGTCGAAGTGTCCCTGAGCAAGACACCTGACCCCTAATTGCTCTGGTGAATGCGAGGCATCAATTGTAAAGCGCTTTGGATAAAAGCGCTATATAAATGCAGTCCATTTACCATTCAGTGAAGCTTCGGTTGTCACGGTAACTGGTAATCTAAGAAGCTAACATAATGCAGGCTACATGTTTTTAAACTGCTAGGGGGGGTACCTCCACTTGCACCTTAAACACATTTACATTTTAGAATGCATTCAAAATATTCAGCATACTAGGTCGCCATTACGTGTAGAGCGTGTGTATCGATTCACACAATGAAATAGTACACCATTTGCAATGGTAGCTGATTATCTATTAATAATTGATATTATCATTGTTTGCAACTCGTAACTATGCATACATTTATTGCATATTTATCTGTGTAGCAACATAATTATACGACTAAACAGAATGTCTCTATCTTACCGTTGGACTCCCCATCGTTTTTGCTATAGCCTACGATTCTGTTCATTCTGTCTTCAGAATTCATCAGCAATTTTCTCCTGCGAATTTCTGCTCTTCTCCTTGAAGCAGAAAGACCGCTCTTTTCTTCAGGAGTTTTCGGAGTAGCGTCCTCAACAGATTCCATTGTTCAACAAATCCTGTGAAGATTATATTTGAACGATCGGCACACAACGTAGTAAACACCACGCTTACTAACTATACTGCCTGTCGAGGGCACTCAATGTAATCGCTACAGGCCGGGCGGTGAGGGATGGGCTAGGCTGACGTTTCCCTATGGGCGCACTTTGATGATGTCACTACGAAAACGCACTGCCTATGCAGTGCGGATACTGTCACCTGCGGAGAAAGAACTCGGTTATGTTCAACTTGGCATTAAAAACTCTGCGGACTATTTGGGAAAACCTGTTATATTAAATGTCCAAGTGCGGAACAACTGTCACGAATACTCACCGATTCTTAAATGCGTCACTGCTTCTGGTTAAGTACATGACGTGCACCCCCACGAAACTCAAGCAAACGTCAGATGTTTGCAGAACGTAGCAAATATTTAGTTGATCATCTTGAACAAGCCTGATTAAGACAGCCCTTAAAAAGATCTATTCCTATTGTGATTGTAGAAGTGCATGCATTAGCCTACGTTCCTTAACGAAATTATACTCGTTTTTTTGGTTGACAGATGATTGGCAAGTGCTGCTTGCAGTGGTTTCAGCCGTTTGCATCAGTTGTCTTACCGGTTTAAATGAACATTCAAGGCACCATGCAGAAGTTTACTCCAAAATATAAACACTGGTGTCAAAATATCTAGAATGTCAAATATTCTAAATACAAGCACAATTCACTCATAATTTACCCAGTAGTACATGCCATATATTATTAAAAATATCTGGTACATATTTAACCGGAATGTTTCTCTGCAGATTTTTTTTTAATGTCCTGATTTTTCTTCAGTTAGAAAATAAAATAAGCTACACACACGTTTTGCAGATCTAGCATTTAATAGTTACAGAAATGTACACTACTTTACAAAATTGTGTTCACAATGTACAAGTGTGATTTGTCACCATAATGCAGAAACCTGAAATCATAAGCAGTCGCCACTGAAATCAATTTCAAGCCAACATCCCAACTAAAATCTTCACTGACATCTGCATGGAGGAACAGGTTAGCAAACTGTGAACTTGTCGGAAAAATGGTCCCACAGCTGTTTCCATGGTTTCGGGGGAGAAAATAATGGAATATAGAATGATAAAGCATTTTGATTTTATTCATGTTTTGAACAATCCCCTAAAAAGTGAACAGAAAAGTGGACGCTTTTCAATTAAAAATGGGTTATATTCTGAAAGGAGACGTGTAAATAGTCACACTTTTTAAACACTGCCAGCATTCACTACTACATTCAAATTCTTACTCCTTCATATTAATTATGACCATATTAATAAGTCCACTCAGGAAACATACACAACTGCTAATTAAAATGAGAATTTGGACAGAAAGACATTGCGCTCAAATGAAAAACAAACTTTACATTTAACTGCCTACTTTACTCAACCCACAACCATTTTCCCAGATATCCCACAGCTTCAGACACACAAAAGCTTCCCCTGTGCACAATGGCAAAAATTCATTGCAGAGGTTGACCGAAGTCAGGACAGAAATTATCGGATCAAAGACGTGGTCTTTCGGACAAAACATAAATCCTTTTTAAACATTAAAAAGTTACCATTCGAAATTGTTTCTTTATGACAAATCAGCGACTAGGTGTAAAAGTCCCATCCACTTTATTTTGTAGCATCATTTCACAGTAATATGTTTCTACTGAAATCAACATTCCATTACCATTATAGTGTAGCTTTTCCAATATACAGTTCTCAGTAAAGCACAATTAAAGATCACAATGGCTTCATTACGTTCATGTTAAAGAATTTGCCCTTATCCTATTATATTAAAATATTTTATATATA